>BEXV01003758.1:1409-12284 GCA_003118195.1 Hemicentrotus pulcherrimus | reverse complement strand
TTGTACTGTTACCTGCGATATAATCAATCCCAAGAAGCAAAACAGCTCATTTTACACGATTTTTACATCTATTTTAAATTTATTTCATCAGTAATTTATCGCTTTGCCTGTGGCATCAAAGCCCCAACACGTCCTACGTCAGCAAACTGATGCTTCTATACGAAAGACCCATTCAGATATGGTGCAGTACTCCACTTCTAAATAAAATGCAAAAATAGTTTGTTTTTTTAATCCCCACGATTTTTTTGGTTTGTTTACGTGTAAATAAAATGAAACTGCGTGCGCAACTCGGTGTATTCACTGAGCTCTGTTATCAGATACAGATATATGAAAGGTATTAATATTTACGTCATTATGTATAAAAACGACGCTTTCTACCACGTCACATCTGGACGGGGCTGTACGTCTATTATTAAACCACTTATCGATATTTTTTTTTCTTCCTGATATTGCTATTTGATTTATGAAGAGGATACGTGACAACTTCTCCCAAGCATTTGAAACAAAGTACTTTTATGAATGAAAGATGGCCTATAGCTTTATCAATCGAGTATGCTGCTAACAAACAACATGAAAGAACGATGGCGGTCACGTCTTCAGTTCCCGACTGAGTAATAAGCCATGGAACATTATATCGATCGTGAAAACTCAAAGGTCGAGTTCATTGTACTTTAAAGAAGTAATTAGGGTCCGCCATGTTTTCAAAGCAGTACATATATATAGGGTCTCTTGCACAATTTGAATGCAACTCACTTGATTAAAAGGCAGTTATAAATATTCGATCCTTAGTACTGAAAAGAAGTAAACTCGAATATCTATCAACATTCAATCTCTTTTAGTTAGGTTCAAACGTAAAAGCCGTATATGTCGTATTTCCTCGATTAATAACTGCTAGCAGAAATTATGATATAAAGATTGGAATATTTTTAAAGAAATGTTTATTGTGGTTATGCAAATAATACATAAAACAATTCTGACTTGTAAATAAACATCACTCTATAGTATTGGTATTTTTTTTTGTTTGCTTGTCTTCTTCATGTGTGAAAGGGAGCGTTGAAGTTACGATTCAACATTTAAAAATATAATTTGAAAAAATACTATATTACACTGGTGACAACAAGCACTGGCAATTTCTCTAGAATTACACCTATAGATATGAAGATACCCAGGCTTTGACCATGTCAAAGTGTTGAATCGAACGCAAATTGGTGAGGGAGGGTTATGTGTGGGCGAGGAGGATGGATGGTGTGCGTGTGGGCTCGGGTGTGCGTGCGTGAGGATGCACGCGTATGTGTGAAGTAATGTAATTTACTCGATTGCATATGCTTATCTGTAACTGCAGGTAATAATGATATGGTTGGCATAACGCTAGAACAAAACAATTTTGAAATACAATTTCCCCTTTTTCAGGATTTTCCGACAGGTGCTTTTATAAATTAAACGACCAAAAAGAATAGTGAAAATGAAGGCAACTTGTCTTTTGTTTGACTTTGCAAAATTTATCAGCATGACTTCTATTCAAATGTCTTGCATGTAATTGTCATAAAGAAATATTAACGTGAACTTTGAATCTGTAAAATACCACAGCCAATGATTACGACATCTGACATTACGGAAGTCGCATGAGGGCATTTTTAGTTTCGAATTCAGGTTAGTTTATTTGCCATTTTCAATAATTATTCAAAAGAATAAGTGCTAAACATCTAAAGTGCAAAACACCAATATATTTCAGATTTCTGAATATGAAGAAATTTAAGAAAAGTGATTTCCGAATATCATGGTTACCTTTGACTTTTTTATGTCAAATCGCAGCTGAAATTCATCTTATATCGTACTCAAGATGAATTACCAAAACATTTTATGTTCTAAGTTGTAGTTCAACACATCTATCTCTGACGTTGTATCTCATAACGCAACTGAAATTTACTTTTTATCGTCCATAATATGAATAACCACAATTCTTTTTCTTCTTTTTTTTTCTTTTTTTTTTTAACTCCTTCGACAGATCCACTACTAAAACGCGGACTATGTGATTATGATACTACTAACAGTCCATTATCCCTTTCCACACCGAACTTAAACCTCTTATATCAGTCGCTATTGGAGAGAAAAACGGGGACAGAAAGAAATAATAAAGAGAAAAAAATCCCTCGTGGGTCCCATAAATCTTTCCCGCGAATGAGTTTTTATTTCCGATTTATTGTCCCGGAGGCAATTATCAGAAAGCGGTTTCATGGATGTTAAAATTGCCGTACGTTACACCCCAGGAGTCATAAGTGAGTCGCGTGACTTGGATCAGGTGACGTTCATTAAAAGGGAGGTTGAATCCGGGTAAATAGTCAAAATAATCTGTGATGTTTCTGATCTCTTGTAACCATAGCAGCGATGTGTTGTTTTTTCTCTTTTTTTCTCTTTCTAATTTTCGTATTTCATGTACACCATATTCTGTAATTGTATTCATTATTTTGTGTATGTGTATTTATTGTTAAGGCGACCCCACCACTAGTCATTTTTTAAAAACCCATTAAATCTGGCAGTTAATAGTTCATTTTTGTAATGAAGGTGGAGGGGGGGGTAGCAGTAATGTCAAAGTAATGTTAGGCTTGCTTTTAATGTAACTTTTATTTTGTAAACAGGTGGTAAACAGATAGTGTAGCTCTGCCTGAGTGCATATGAAGTAAGCGTGAGTGTGATCGTGATGTGTGATTGGAAATGTGTGTGCGAATGTGCGTGTGTGTGTGTGTTAGCTTAGGTTACCCCTCTCGTTCATATATAATATTCTTCATTGTCATGTTTATGTTGTTTTTAAACAGAGCCCTGATGTAAACCAGCCCATTTCAATGTTTTAACAATGTTCCGTGATGAGTATGAAGCAGAACATTTTACTCTCTCTAAAGATGTGAAATAAATCAATGAAGGCTTGTGCTTTTATCAAGAAATTTCGCCTCGTTTCTCAATTTATGTAAAAATAAATTTATTCTTTAATTTGATAGGAAGGACATGGATGTTTTTTTTTTAATTTAAATAATCTAAATCATCTCGTAATAAAATAGTCATGTTTAACAGGCTTAAACGGAATTTGGTTGCTATTGTTCGGGTAGTCACTACTTACCTGAGAGTGGACCATGGTTAGTTAATCACCGAACGTTACCTCCAAACGTATTACGTGAGACCATGGACCTTCTTAGAAGATCCATGGTCAGACACGTGACTTAAAGTGAGGGATGTTCATTAAAGAGTGATTATACCTGTAATCTGAATAAAAGTAACTCCTTGAAATAGGACCCGAATACATCTGAAGGACTGAAGAAAGTTTCGTAGTGCTTCTAAGAGGGAAGGACCCGGTAAAAGGGGGTCAGGATCGTTGCTAGACGAGGGTGTTCGGACAAATTTCTCTATTATTTTGCTTAAAAGAAGAAAAAAATCATATTAATCTCCTGGGATTTCACATTTGCCGATAAGCGTAAATACTAATCATCGTAGTTTCACATTTGCTGACAAATCATTTCTTTTGTGGTGTCTTCCAACACGTCAAAAGGGTTATTATCTTTGGCGATTTGCCCTCAACCTATACATATTAATTCCAAGACATGGCGACGAAAAATGTTAATGGATGTGTCACATCCCTTAACCCTTATAGCAATATTCATTTCACTGTATAAGCAACGATTCGTAATGTTAATTGTACACCTTCTACTCATGATAATAATAATGAGCATTTCTATAGCGCTGTCTATCTAGAAATTCTATTCCGGGCGCATTTATTATTACCCCGGCTTTAGCCTATCTGCCATTACAGCGCTCTGGACAGCATTTCAAGGAATTTATTCCTGCCAGGTACCCATTTACATCACTTCGGTTGAGTGTGGCAAATGTAGATCAATGTCTTGCCAAAGGACATTAGTGCCGCGGCGGGAATCGAGCCGCGGACCTTGTGATCGACAGTCCGGCGACGTATCCACTCGACCATGACACCTCTACCGGTGTGTTGTCATTATTTGTTTTAAATAATGTTCTCCTCCATCGTAACATAGAGCGAGTAGTGTGCGTAGATTCAGAGGAGATAGCAAATGTGTAAGGTCGACTGTCCTCTTCTCACCTTTATAAAGCTTCCGTCCTTTACGTCAATCTATCTCCTTCTCGTCGGCGAGGAACGATTTATCACTTTCTTCATTAAAAAAAAGCCTGCGCACCGTGACGCAATAAATATTTGATAGGAGAAGACTTCGATTATTCATTTCAAGCGAGGCAGTAGATTGCCCATACGTTACAACACGATGGCGCCTAAAGACATTTCTAGACCACAGACCAATTTATTGACTACCGCCGTTAAAGGACCACCAAATCTTTGTAATGAGTTCATTTGTATGGAAGTAGAAAGCAAAAATCCATTTTAGATAGTAGGCCTGCGATACAGAAGCAAAGGGCCAGATAGGGCTGCATCATCCGCCGGCCCCACCCTCCCCCTCCCATCACCCCAAGTAATCTAGAAATTACCAACTTTCAGTCGAATGTTACTTCATGCATTCGGTCGTGTCTTGGTCTCTGATATTTTGTATCCTATCTAACATACTTGGATGACTAATTGACATTAAAAGCTTTATCAATTATCAATACACAATGCATCATTGGATGTCACCGCTTGGTAGCATGCAATATATCAACTAAATGTTTTATTTTCCTTTAAGAAGACCTCAGCCCCCTGGCCACATTTTGTCGCAATATTTTGCATTCCCGTTTAAAGGAACTGATCATTGGCAATATGCTTTCACAAGATGTAACTAACTGTTCCAAATTTGATAAAATTGATACAGTACGTAATACGTTATTGATTCCATTAATGTATTTTAAAGCCTTTAGAACATGATAAAACTTGTAGGTAATCAAGTCGCTTTGCTTTCAAAACATTACGTTATACATTCTAACATCTCACTCTTTAATATTATCATTTATTAAAAGATGAAAAGCCAATTTTTAAAGGAGTAGAAAATAGGTTCCATGTGCGTTGATTTCATTTCATTTCATTTATTTCATTCTCCATAAAAACATCAAAACATACCAACATTGTATACAGATAAAAGATCGATTACAATAAAACAAAAATACAAAGGGAAAGAGTAAACAAAATTTTTATGGGAATGTGGGGTTAACAAAAAGGGCAATTAGCCTTGTGAACGTCAACCCCTTAAAAAGTATACACTGTATTGTTGAGAAAAGAAAAAAAAAAAGGAAAAGGAAAGCCGAGATAATCTAAACACAATACAAAAGAAGAAGACAAAAAAAGGAAGAAGGGAAGGGGAGGGGGAATACATTAAAAAGTGCATTAACTGAAACGTTACGTCATTTATTTTGAGATTGAATACAATAATAAAATATTAATGGGAATAACCAGTCAATCATTAACTCAATGACAGATGCATCTTAAGAAGCTATTAAATATTGCATACAATTGCTCACACTACGAAGAAATTGATCATCCAAAATGTTAGTAAAGGTTAGAGGGATATCAGCCTCTTACTATTCAAAAGTTCTTGTTTTTCGTCATTTTTATTTTCCTCTTAAAGTTGTCTTCTTCTTCTCTTCCTTCTTCCTTTTCTTCTTCTTCTTCTTCTTCTTCTTCTTCTTCTTCTTCTTCTTCTTCTTCTTCTTCTGCTTCACCATCTTTTATTCTTCTCCTTCTGCTTTTCTTCTTCTTCTTTTCCTTCTTTACCTTCTTCTTCTTGATCGTTGTTGCCTTTCTTCTTCTCTCCTTCTTTGCTTCAATCGAATCCATAAAGTAACCACGTCATTTTCTCTCCTCCGAACTTCCTCTTTTAATTGAGATTCTCTCACGGTTTCTCTCTTTAATCCTTCCGCTGTCTTTCTCCAGTTGCCCTATCCATCTATTTTTCATCTCACTTTACCCTGACTTTCTCTCTCTCTCTCCCTTAATCGTTCTACACGTATTTTTGGAGGTGGTTATTTTACCTGGCTGTTAAGTAAGCATCAATGCTTGTTAGTAAGCAACCAGACGGCCGACGGCTTTAGGTCCTCTCCGAGGGACCTGGTAATGAGGACTACCGCCTTACCAAAGGGCACTAGCGCATCGACTTGGTTTCCAACCCGGGTCATCGGATTACGAGACCACTGCTCTACCGACGGAATGTATTTGTATTTGCATCATCTTTCTCATAACTTTTCTGAATTGCGATCTAATGGTAACCTCGTTCATGCGGCGGGAAACCGCTGCATCTTTTTTAAATGATGACGTAACGTACAATACGCTTTACATTTCTATAATCTCATAGCACAAAGCTCAAGACGGTGAATACGCGCAGTTCCTTTGTTTTTTGCGATCTCATGATGATCATCCTAAAACTACACTTATGACAGTCGCACAGGAGACTTCATGAAGCAGTAAACCGCAGCTTTTTTTTTCTTTTTTCTTTTTGAATAACGTTAGATATTATACGCTTCACTTTTCTATATCTCATAGCACAAAGCTCAAGACGGTGAATACGCGTACGTCCTTTGTTTTTGTGATCTCATGATGATCATTCTAAAACTCCTCTTATTACAGTCGCACAGGAGATTTCATGAAGCGGTTAACCGCAGTTTTTTTCCTATAACAATGACGTAAAATGTTATCCGCTTAATATTTCTGTATCTCAAAGCACAATGCTAAAGACGGTGAATACGCGTAGGTCCTTTGTTTTTACGATCGCATGATAATCATCCGAAAACTCCACTTATGGCAGTCGCACAGGAGACTTCATCGAGCAGTAAACCGCAGCTTTTTTTATATAATAATAATGACGTAAAATGTTATCCGCTTCATATTTACATATCTCATAGCACAAAGCTAAAGAGAGTACGCCTATAGGACCTTTGTTTCGCGCAGTATATAGCCATTCATTTGAACCTTTAAAAGAACTGCGGTGGTTATTTTGCAGTTGTTACCGCTTCACATCTAAATGATTTACTTTTAATGAACAAATTTCATTTTTTAATTTGAAATATAATCTTTTGCAATTTATCGTCTTGTCTTTGGATGTTTACAATGGTTTTGAATTATCACTTAACTCCTGATGTAATTTGAACTACCCTTTTTCTGAACTCACTTTTGAACGCTTCGGTTTTCGTTTTATATATTGTATATATTTTTTCTGTTTATATGTACTCTCAACATAATCAATATCAATCCAGATCACATTATTTTAATTTAATTTCAACTCTAATTCTGTACTCTGAATTTCTATTTTGCTTCAAATTTATTTCAATCTATGTTTATGTTGTAATTTGTATTGTTTTTATCTGTGAACTATATTCCGCAATTCAGCCATCAACGGCTGCGAAGATATATGTTAATAAACCTTGAATTAAATGGCTTGACTAGCTTAGAACGCAATAATGCAATTGAAATGACGCCTTATGTGCAACAGGCCTTCCTGTAAATCTATAGAAATATCATCTTTTCATCCGCACTTTTTTCTTTTTGTTTATCAGTTGTCAAATAACAATTACGTCCTACTTTTAAAGTGAGTATTGATTGCTTCCGAGAGTACGGGAAGATATGAGTTTGTTGCGTCCACGTGTGTCCTTGAACTACGTTCTTATTCCGATTATAAGTTCAGATGAAAGGTAAAATTGAGTTCTCGTAATGTGATTATACATTGTGAAAGAAACTTTTATGAAGGAACTGTCAGTGGTTTTGAGTATATCATCAGATTATAAAAAATTGACTCAGCCTTGGTGGAAATTGCACACAGGGTTCACAGATATTATGTGTACACGAGACTAGGACATGTGGCATGAAAATATTGTTTGTTCTAGTTTGTTCCAAACATATTTCGAATATGAGTTCATTTTCAAAGCAATCATTTCAGGGGACTTATTTTCTTCTAAGACATTCCTCTAAAAAGAAAATACACTGTGAAAAGGTTGGGCAATATTTTCCAACACTGTGCCAATAGTCAACCCAACCATCTATTGGGCAATATTTTCGTATTTTGCCTAACAGTTGGTCAAGATTTTCCCAACAAGTGGGCTACCGTAGTCGGGCAGTTGAAGGGTCATGTCTTTGCCCAAATTTTCGTCAAAATACGAAACAATTATGCACGTGTGAAGTAGGGTACTTACGTTTACCAATACCACTGTGCAAGATATTGCCCAATAGATGGTTGGGTTGACTATTGGTACAACGTTGGGCAAAGTGTTGACAAAATATTGCCCAACCTTTTCACAGTGTAAGAATAAGACAGCTCAACAATAACATACAAAGAAAGTGTTTAACCAGTATCAAACTTTAACCTTCTCTAAAAATGTTAAATTCGTTAAGACTTTCTCCTCCCCCCCCCCTTTCCTCCCCTCTCTCTCTCTCTCTCTCTCTCTCTATCTGCGTATATACCTATCCTTCTCTTATCTAATCTTTAATCTAGGTAGTCTGTCAATGATAATCTTCCTCTCTTTTCTCACTCGTTCTTCCTCTTTTAACCCCCGTTCTCTATATCTTTAAAGCTTATCAGTTCTAGTTTACAAGAGAGATTAGACCACCCCCACAAGGTCACTGGACAGGTGGTTATCTCATCAACTCAGCTCTCAGTTTAACATAAGAAAAAGAGGATCATGGGGACTAATGGTCACCGATTATTGTTTAATATAGAGAGGGCGCAAGTAGCTACAAGTAGTGCAGTGGGCCTTTAAAGTTTGAACTGATATAACATCCATGAATAGTCTCTTTCTCTCTCTCTCTCAACATAGTCCTACCTTTCTCCCTCTTATATTTTCTCANCGGCACAAAGCATCCTTCAAGAGGAATGCATTAGAATAATGAATCACAACAATGGAAGCGAGGAGTGGGCGAACCAATTATCTTAATTAGTGCAATTTGTTTCATATATCTGAGAATATAAAGGTTTTATGTAAAGAGTATTGTTTTCATTGTCACGATTTTGGCGTAGAGAAATGGGACGGTATCAAAAGACAGGCTTTATTTGTACTTTTTTCAATCGCATTAATTTATAATATTGGATCCAGAAGTGTCACTAGGACATGGGGGATTGAGGGGGATGTGTTTTTGTCCCTGGAACATAATGAAAGGAAAATCCAACCTTCATAGCAAACCACTCTACTTAAGAAGCAGGAAAATTGGGGGGGGGGAAAGAAGACTGGTGAAATCAAACTCTTCATTTTTTTCAAAAATGTATGATTAAGGAGGGTTTTTTTTAATATTCATTAACACTTTTGAGGAGTGCCCCAAGGGAGAAGACGCTTTAAAAAAAACAGAAATGTATGATATTTTGCATACGACAAACGTGAGAGGCATCCGCGACTTCGCCACAATCCACTGACCAAACTCCCAATTTTAGATTTGCATAAACTTGTTGATCTCATATATTATTGGTCCGATTAATTTTTAAATTTCGCTATTCTATAATATGTGTCTGCTTTCATACAGATGCACATATTACAAGGATTTGAATCCCGAATGCCTTTTAAGGAGATGCCCCTTCCCAAGTGCTTTGTTTGTTGTTAATGTAGTTGTCGTTGGTGCTAACGTCTTCCTAATTCTATTCTAAATGCGATGAACTTTTTTCAGTTTGTTCACCTGCGTCAAATCAACGCAACTTTTAGAGGCATTATTTAACAATGTTTCGAGTTTTATAAATATGATATACATGGCCCTACCTGTTATCAGTGTCTGAGATGGACTTGCTGTTGCGGTTAAGCAAATGTCTTACTAGTCTTATATATCGTGCACTTCTTAATACGGACTTCTAGGATGATTTTTCAAAACTAAAGATGTTTACTCTCTCCTAACCCATCAAACACAGAATTCTTGAGGCTTGCACAATTTTAGCAATGATGAAATTTGTTTTAACATTCATTCATCATGTTAAAAAACGTAAAGAACATAGATAAATTTGTTTAAGTCTATGATTTTTCCGAACTTACATCAATTCAAAAATTGAATGATAGAATCAGATATTCCTTTATACTGAATTGAATGTATCCTGAAATTGTTATTGTTGTGATTTCTTGAAAGCTATTTTAACGAAATGAGTGAAGCTACTGTATACTGTGAATATTATAGACTCTTTGAATCTTATTCTGTAGTGATTCAGAAGGGCGTTAACTTGTATACTGTTACAGAGAGTTAACGACCTTCTGGCTCGGAATAAATCAAGATTTATGACATAAGAAGAGACAAGTGGTTTACTCGCAACACCGCTCTATAAAAAGCTATTTCCTGCCACAGTAACAGTGCGGTGTATCTTCAGTCATTCTTTTTATATACAAGTAATAGTGTGCGATCAAGGTCGAACATTGTGAACACTGTGATGGTACGCCTTAAGGCAAACCATAAGCTTGCCTTTGAGGAGCGCATTATTGCAATTAGCAAGGCCAAGCAATACGACAATCTTTTGTTAAAGGCTATAATACTGTTTCTCTTTGCAATCTTATAAGGTTGTTATTTATAGAACTGATACGGTGTTCCTCTTCTTCATTTTCTAGATAATCTCTAAATGTCATAGGAAATTGCAAACTTGTTACTTCAAATAAAAATATGACGAAATTGACCTTCATCATTCTTTCAAGTTTTATTACTTTGGTTTTCTCGTTTCTTGTCTCTTCACAATTATAAAATGTGTTAGCGAACGACCTTCTTTATTTTTTTAAAAGTAAAGTTGACTTTTTTATAGCATTTTAGGAACCCATGTAAGCCTAATGCGATATAATACAATATATGAAATATAATATATGATATAATACCATATAATATGATTTAACAACATGATATTTATACAAATAAAAAAAAAACCGCCTTGCTGCCCGAATATTCGTTGCCCAAGTACTGCTTCTTTAGTGATGCACCCCCCCCCCCCCCCCCCCCCC
>BEXV01003756.1:15373-28318 GCA_003118195.1 Hemicentrotus pulcherrimus | reverse complement strand
ATTTTATAGCAAATATTTACACTGCAACTAAAGAAAAATTGTCCATTATGCTCACCAACCTTGAAAAGTAAGCTATGCGGGGTAAATAATTATGTTCATCATGTTAAATGATAATGATATTTTTTTCAGTGATCAAAATTTATTTGCATAATATGCGAACCAAACAAAACACAAATTGATTATAAAATGTTTCCTACTTTTTCACCAACTTTGAAAATATTGGGTAAATACTAAATTTTCTTGAATGAGTTATTGTTTAATTTCAGATATAGCTAGTATAGCCAGGCAGTGTGTGAATTGTATTCGGAAATTGTGTCCAGCTTAATTTTTCACTGATTCAGACTTAAACATTTGTATTGAACACCTCTAACTTGGACACTTTTATATACGTATTTTCATTTTTTTCTCTCTCTTAGATTTTGACTCTGACCCTCTAATTATTTATGAAAAGTTAACAATGTCGTGTTATGTGCAATGCACTTATCTCTACGATGTTTGGCATTTCGTTTTTATGTGGGACATTGTACCTTTCATCCTACACTGTCGTTTTGCACCCGCAGAGGGAGCTATAATAAAATTAATTGTGTACACACAAATTACGTCTACGTGTGCCGATTCCTGGGAGAGATTGTAGATCAAGATCAATTTCAGATGATTATCTATTTTTGCAGCTGCAAATGTGTGATCTAGAGAGCTTTAATACCTGAGTAAGATGTGAACCACGGCAATTATCGTGGACAACCTGAATTTCGTTTGTAATCTGCATGTCTAAAACCAGGTACTCCAATCCGCGTTCCGTCGAGTTGGATTTCAGCAGGCAGCCAGCCTTATCACTGACCGTAAACAACATGATTTCCTCCCGTCGCAGCGGCCGCCCATTCGGGCAAACCCTCTTCTTCGCATTGACTTTTCTTGCCTGTGTGTACGGCGTCTACACATATTTTCAAATAAAAAAATCTTTGGATGAAGCAACAAATAGAACCATGAAATATCAACAGCAACAAGACTCACTTACATCTCAGTTGCAAGGTACATAACATATTGATTATATATAATAAGGTAGTAACTTGGGGTGGTTATTTTTTGTTAGCGACAGCGATCGCGACAAGTTAAAGGGTCTAGACTAAGCATGATTAAGAAGTTAAAAAGAGGTAGGCCTAGAGACAGAGTCGAGAGAATGAATGTGATGATGCTGCTTTGCTAATCTTAATAATACCAGTATTTGTTTTAATGAAGCTGATGAGTAACTAAATATTGTACTTTTAGGAAATTGAAATGTGTTAAAGTGTACCTAAACTAGATCTACTGTGTAGATTAGTGAATTTGCATAAATCACTCAGTTGACAGTCCAGGGCTATGCCGGTCCTCTTTCTTTAACTTTAGTTTTAAGCCAGTTTAGTAACTTTACTTGCAAAACTTTGTTGTTCTTTCTAGTGCTAGATCTAATTAAGTGTAGATCTAAGTCTACTCTAAATTCTAATTAAATGTGACATGATTTTCAACCAATCTTAGCTATAGCCCATCTCTAAGAATAGACAATTTATGACTTGTGGTTAAATTTGTTTGCCCATACAGTGGTTGTGTATTCTACTACATTTTTGTACAATTTTAAACTTGACAATGCATTTTTCAAAGCTTTTATTTTGTGATGTTTTGTCCTTCTTCTCCCAGTTGAGTACCGGCCTCTTAAATTGAGTATGTTTGTACTTACCGGGGGTATTTATTTAATTGTTCATCAGGATTTACAAGATCAGAGAGGACTGGTTTACAACTTTACATCCTGGTCCTGAATATCAAAAGCTTACACTAAAACATCAAAATAATTCACCAATGTTCCTTGACGAACGTATGAGGACGCTAGACTAAATACTATTTCAAACATCGATCTCTGGCTTCTTCGGTCAAAAATTTGCTTCAAGAACATAATTTATTTCCACTTTTTTAAGATAGTAAATGAATTCCAATTTTGTTGACACTCTCACAAGTTATTTATTTTACTCATAGCAAAAGGATCTTACACCATGCAGTCCAATTTACTCAAGTTTTGCAAAGCTACAATATCCCTTTAAGATCTATTGAAATATTTTAGAGAAACATGTATAATCTTGCTTAGAATACCACCCTAGATCATTTAATTACAACTTTGCAGGCAGGTGGACTGCTAAGTACATGGACAAATGTCAAAGGTTGTAGACTGATGCTTAACCCTTGAAAATTAATTTTGATAATCACATTGTAGTTATTTGTACAGAGACAGAGTAGCAAAAAGTAATGTGATTCAGATTCAGCTGTGCAAATATTGATGTGTATTGCTCCCCAATAATCCAACACAATGTATTAATTAATTTAACTCTCAGAATATGAATGCAGATTGTAAGAGTGGATCTAATCTACATGTATTTATTGTGAGCGCAGAGCAGACAGATTTTATTGATTACATTTATTGATGAAGGTGACGCCGTACAATGTTAGGTGTCGTAATAATGCTTACTCTGATAACAATAGACCATTTTTGTAAAGTAATCAAATTTGATGCATTTAAATCTTTGTTAAGTGCCATGTTACAAATTATTTTATTCACCCATTACAAATAATTGCATTTCAATAGTCAGAATGTGAGATGCACTACAATAATGGTTTAGGTCTTAAATTTCTATATTTTTAGGGCAAGGCCAATTGTTTGTAGGGCACATTCCTATATTAAAGCACAAATAGGAAGAATTGGAAAGGGCACAAAAAATCTCCAATGCCAATGAGAGGGGCATTGAGGCTAACCAAAAGGGCATCCACGGCCATGGCCTTGGTGGCCTTGTATTAATTTAAGCCCTGATTGTTGCTACAAGTACCTTCCTAACAACTCTGAATGTATGCAATTTGCATTCTGACTATCAAAAAACAATTATTGTAATAAACAGGTGAATGAAATAATTTGTAACATGGCATAAAGTCCAGTTCTAGCATGCGATTGCAGAAACGTGGAATCGATCATCTAGCATATTGGGGTGTACTGCATGGTTCTTGAATCATCAACCTGATAAGAATTTTGGCCCAGTTTCGGTAAAGTAATGCTATGGTCACATTACCCAAAAGTAGCCTGCTCGGCAGCCGAGCGGCGAGTTGTTAACCAATTCTGGCACCGCTTGTTTTTAGGGCATCGCTCGGTCGCCGCAGAAGTTTTAGCGCGGAGTTAAAATTTGCTCAGATTTGTGACCATAGCTCAACAAGCACTGTACACAGAAAGATGTATATGGGACTACACAAACATATGGCATAATAATCTGTCCCGATTTGTATGTGGTTACTTACATGCCATATTTAGAATATCAAGGCATATGAAGAGCCCTGCTTTTCAGGGAACATTTGTTATCTGATGTTCTTCCACACTTGCATAATAACAATGATAACACTCACAAATTATTTTTTACCTCTTTCCAGAACTCGACCCTCACTTAAAATCAGAATATATTATGAACATGGCCCATTTGCTGTTGTATCCATGTACAAGAAGTCATCTGAAACACTTTTTTGTTACAAAATTAAATCTAAATTGATAATGTGGATTGTGAAATGACCTTCATCTTGAGTAAATGACCTTGACAATAAACTGTTTCTTTTTCTCTTTAGTGATGCATATATCTTATGATAAAAGGTCCCTCTGATCAATGCCAAAGTCTGGGGTCATACTAAAAAGCATTTACATGTATGGTAAATTATCTTGTGCCAATCTTTAGGAATATTGATATTTCTAATCGAAAAATACTGTATGTTTTTATTCAGTTTTCTTCCTTGTTTTGGTTACCATTTTTTTTTGTTTTGTTTTTTGTTTACAAAGAGAAACTGGTCTATGAATTAACAAGTTTTATTATTACACTGTATTCTTTGTTTGTAAATTTGTCTTTATTTCATTACATTGTCAAATTCTCTTCTTTTTCATTTCAGTTGTCTATGAGCACAGATCAAGATTAGAGAAAGCCTTACAGGTTGCTAAAGGAGAACAAAAGAAAACCAAAGAAGGTAAGAAAGGATGTCAGCATACTTATCATTCATCATGACCAACATTTTTTCCTTTAAACATTGATGTAAAACACAAAAGTTGAGAAAAATTATCAAGCATTTTTAGAATCAGCATTTTTTTCAGTTAATTACAGATATCAATTTATCTGGTAGAAAAAAAGTAAAAATAGTTATATGTACAAAATTTAAAGCATATATTTATGTCATGTACATGTAAATATACGTGTTTATATATATATACGGTATATGAACATTGTATGTGAATACAGTACACTGTACTTACAAATGTATAGTAAATACAATTTAAATTATTATTACCTTTATTAATATGATTTTAAAGTGTACCAAATCACCAAATTATATTTTGCTTTTGATGTAAGGGGTTCCATGTGGTGATGCTGTATTTAAAATATGAGCTCCAAATATTACTTCTACAAAGAGGTATTTCAATTTAAGTACTGCATAAAGTGAATGTCATGTTTAGTAGACTCGATAATGCACGTGTACGCACTCATATAGAATGGGACTCGCACAGAGCCCAAGGCCACTTTAGGTTCCATGTGAGCCCTATACATGGGGTTTAATCAATACTTTTTAACTGTTTACCTACATGTATAGAATACCTTGTGAGGTTTTTTTTTCTAAGTTGATTTATACATTCTACCTACTTGTAGATACACAAATTACTTTTCAGGTGATTGGTACACTTTAGGCCTTCTCACAAATTTGCACTATATTTACTTTACCCTGCTCCAAGTGTTCCTACCATTATTTGTACATTTTTCGGTTTTGCTCCCTCTTTTGATTGCAATTTTGAGAGATCTTGAGATTTCTGAAATTCTGAATACATGTACATCTACAGTGTATTTACAACTGGAATCATAACATAATATGCCTCCGCCCATTGGAGGTGGTGCTGGAGGGAATTTTTTGAAATTTGTATACCGGTACACTTACTCTATATCATTCCTTTTTTTAAATATCTTACAGCTTTTGAACAAAAACTTGATGATGCAAGGGTAAGTTGAAATTTTATTTCATTTTTTGTTATTCATTATTTTTATGTCTTTGAAAAAAACATTATGGTATTTACACTATTCTGTTTTTAACACTGTTCACTTTGAGATTCCTATGCAATTTGTTTTAATATGCAATTAAATTATTTATACCCTTACCAAGTTTTCTCATTTTAATTTAAGTATGAGAAAAAATTAATTTGACTCAATGTAGGTTCCTTGAGAACTTGACAGCTTACATACTGTATACATGTATGAAAGTATTCAAGAACAGCCCTAATTCAACCAATCCAATTTTCATTCTTGAGGTCTGAAAAGCACACAATAAAAAAAAAAAAACATTCAAAATTGCAAACAGTATGATTAATTACAGTGTATGTTGTTTACTGTATGTGTAACAGATGTCAGCCAAATAATTGTGCTTTTAGAGAGGGAGAGGTAGAGAGAGAGAGAAGGAGAGAGAGAGAGAGAGAGAGAGTGGGTGGGGGATAGAAAGACACGAACTGTGAACAAAAAGTTGTTCTAGTGAATTTATTATCTCTCATCATCAGTGTGATCTGAGGCATTTGATATGTTAACACAAAACACAACCTGTTGCTACATTGTAAGTGGTTAATGTTTTCATAAAGGCAGTAATACATGTAAGTAACCATCCGTTGAAACTAATTGGAGGTGAATTTACTTCTTAATTGTCTGTTTTAACTTGACATGAAATGAAGATGTTTTTTCCGATAACACTTTGCACTGTCTTCTTTATCTTATGATTTCAGCAAGAGCATGAAAATAGGTACAATGCTATCAACATTCAACATAAAATGCTGCGAGTAAGTATTGCTTATGTAGTTTGATTTATGTGTATATTGTCGGGTATTTATGTATTCTATTTTAAACTAATAAACAAAAGTTTTTGTATCTTTAACAGCTTGGGGAAAAAAAAAACTACATAAAGGTTCAGCCAAACAAAACCAGGCCAGATTTCTTGAAACCGTCTTAGCTCTCAGACAGTTCATGGATATCCCATAGAAACATGTATCAAATTTACTGCATGTTCTAAGGGAATGGCCATAAACCTAGAGTTACATTATTACAGTTTTGAAAAAAATGGCCCCAGATGGTTTTAATGATCAAGTTATCTTTCTCTTCACAGGAACAGGTGAACCAAATATTGATAAGAATAATGACAAGGAGGACTATTATACGGCCTTGGTTTGATCAAGATATACAATTGTGAACATTTTAATTTTTAGTTTTTCTTATGTGCACACACCCTGTAAGATACTATCGTCATTACATGTATGTAAAAATTCATCATCCATGCGCGATTCTAAAATGGCCGCTAGGATGGGAACGCTTCCATGTGGAGTGAAGAATCTCCACTGTAAAGGCTTGTTCACATATGATAAGGCAACAAAGTTTGTGCACATACATGCATTCATATTGTTAACCTAGCTTTGTGTAATAAGATACAGAAATATGAAGCCTATTAAGCACTATATACATGTAAAAGCTAAATAGTATTATTATTATATTACCCTTTACATGTATGTCAACTTAAAAAAACCCACTGTAGTTTGTTGCCTCATACAGTAGCTGAACCTTTAAGTTAAAGTTGAGTCTCTTTAATAGATGTAACTAAATCCAATTACCTGGGCTGTTGGGTTCAAACAAGCCCTCTGAAGTGCTTTATTCTGTTTTTGGTACTGGGGTGTATACTGTTTATTATTATTATCATTATCTTCTTTATCTTCATTATCATCATTATCATTATCATTGGTAGTAGTGTTATCTTTTTCTTTTCTTTTTTAGATAAATAATAATTATTATTATTATTATCATTATCATCATCATCATCATCATTATCTTCATTATCATCATTATCACTATTTATAATTGGTATTGGAGTTATTATTATCATTTTTAGTTTTGTTTAATTTATTATTATTATGATTATTATAATTATCAATCATGACTGAGTGTGGTCTTTGTGTAATACCAGGCTCAACATGATGATATTCATGAGGATCTTGAGCACCAAAAGAGCTTAAGTAGAGACCTTCAGAACCAGCTTGAGGAGCAGAAGGACGAACATGAGGAGAATATCGCCAAGGTGCAGGAAGATGCAAGCAGAAGGTTACAAGTTTTGCAAGGTAACATTTTCAGCTACATGTACATGTACATGTAGATCCTGGCTCTCAGGGTGAATGATCACTGCAAAGGTTTGCAGACACCGCCAAAAAATTCTAAAGAGCAAGAAAGCACAATTTTGCTTGTTATTTCTCCTTTAAAATGGAAAGGTTAAATTCCTGTGGTATTTGAAAGATAATACTAATTTAGAACTTCCTTCAAAAACAGAAGGGCTTGAAAATGTCTTTTTGTAGGAAAATAACGACTGTTAGTTGATGAAACAAATCTAGCGAGCGCGCTCGTTTAATTGAATAGTCTGATTTTCAGACCCTTGTACTGAATGGTTGTACGTTTTGTGCTGCGCAAAGATTCAATCAGTTTAATTTTGGGCCATTTCAAGAAGTGTGTTATTGATGTGGACAAATGTTCATGTACCCTTTACAGTTCATTTATGTATCTTATTACCATTATTTACAACAAAAAAATGGTCCGCCACTCAATAGTGTCCGACAATAATGTCTAGAAAGTAAGCAGGTTTCCTTGCATAATTTGAATACTAGGACACTGTTAACGTTTAAATTTCACAGATAGGACATATGTGACATAAATGTATAAAAGGTATGTATACATGTATGTCATATTCATAATTCCTGCAAAGATCTACAGAATGTGATTTTGGCTGCAAAAGGGATACACTTCATTTAAGACCTCGTACTGAAATACAATCTGTTTTTTTAATTAAAAATATATAAATTTACAGCCTGTTATTTCTACTTGTGCACCTGGTGCATTCAATTGTCATGCCTTCTTGGGTTTTATGTATGCATCATTTTCATTTGTACTATGGTTTATACTTATATTTTCTTTATGTAATTATGTCAATTTTATATGAAATTTTGATATTATTATTATCTATTATGATATATCTTTTATGTATTGTGATGATGATGGAAATATAAATGTCAATTCAATAATTAATTTCACTTTCATGCGTTGCAATGTAATTTTTTAATTTATGAAGCGGGAAAGTCATGATGCATACTGGGAAAGAGGTATTTTGATAGGTTGAAATGCATGAGAGAACGGTATTGCATATCTGTTATGATGTCCATCTTGTATCTTGGAATATATTGTGATCATGATGGGAATAAATGTAGATTGAACAGGTTGAAAGGCAAGAGACTAAAAATAGCATAAAATATGTGTTAAGATTCCCAGACATGCACTTGCTGGTTCTTGTACAGTCAATCCTGCTTTAGTGACCACCTCTCTGCAAAGACCACACTTATTGTTTCCTTTGAGAATGGTTGAAACATGTACTAAAGGGGACCTGTCTTCAAAGACCACTTGTGTTTCCCTTGGGCGGTTGCTATTGACAAGTTTAACAGATACTGTAATTATTCACCACTATGTATGGTCTAGAAGTACATGTATTAACTTTGTGTAATTCCTTTACAGCGCAACTGAGTGAAACACAACAGTCGTTGGACCAAATAACCAACCAGCATCAACAGACTGTGTACAGTTTGAGGCAATTACAGGTTCGTAGAGGTTTAATGATGAAATAAGTGATGATGGTGGTGATGATGGTGGCAGGGATGATGTTGAAATGACGATGGTGAAATGACGATGGTGATGAATTAAAGAGGATGATGAAGATAATGATGACTAAATACCCAACTGCACATCAATAGACCGTAAACTTTAAGAAAACTACAGGTTTGTAAAGGTTTGATGGTGATGATGATGTTAGGGATGATGATGATTATGGTGGTGATGATGATAGTGGAGTTGATGATGATGAAATGACGATGATGATTGATGATAGTGATGATGATGATGATGATGATGATGATGACAGTGATTATCATGATAAAGCTTTTGATAATGATGATAATGAAGATTATAATTATGAAAGTGATGATGATGATGAAATGACGACGATGATTGATGATAGTGATGATGATGATGATGATGATGATGATGATTATGATGATGATGATGATGATGATGATAGTGATGATCATAATAATGCTGTTGATGATGATAATGGCAGATCGGCTTGTTGCAAGGATATACATAGTTACATGTCTTTGTTATTTCTGATTTACATAATAATTTTATGTATGTTATTGCTCAATGTTTACCACACTCCCTCCCTCCCTCATCTTTTTTCTTCCTTTCAGAATGATTACGGGCAGACGAAAGCAGACAGAGACCAGTTAGCCCAACAAATAGAATCCTACGCCATGCAGATCAATACCCACCAGGTAAAAGCCATGATAATACCACCATTCCGCTTAGAATCAGTTTCACATTGACTGATATTTTGATACGATAGTAATATCAATAGGATTGAAGTTTATTTAGGGATGATGGCATTTTCAGTCAAAATATCCTACATTGTATCTTTGGGTCTCATTATTTCATGCAACAAGCAATTTGTATTGATTTTTTTTGCAGTAAATTGTGTGAGTAGAACAAGGGTTTTTAAAAGGTTTGCATGTCCCAATAAACATTTCAAAGCAACGGTATAGAGGTTTATACTAAAAAAAGTGGACAAAAGTGTCATGTTCACTACACACATCAGAGTGTGATCATGACCTTCCTTTAAAAACCTAAATTAGTTTCATCGAACCCTATCATTTAGAGGCTTTTCAAACTGTTTACAAGGGTAACAAAAATCATTGTCCATTAACTCATAGCCTGCCATAAGGCTGCATGCACGCTATTGTTAGGTGCCATGTACGCGCTAGCAAACTATTGCTCCTCTGCTTCTTGCATGATTGCACGCAAATGTAATAGCAGTTATTGTTCATGCCCATTGGACTGTGCCTAGTATTTTGCACGCGCCATTCATAGAACCATGGCGTTAATCAGATTATCTCTGAAACAACCTGGCACTGGGGGAGTTACAAAAAGTCTATTTTCTCTTCAGCTTTTTTGATAAATACAGAGAAATTAGTCACGTGTGTCCCTGGTATTCACTTACCGAAATGTGTTTAATGACTTTATTTTGCTTAAACTGATAAATAAAAAATTAAAAAGAAAGTCTGAAAGTTATGTTAATTGCCCTGGAAACACCCACATATTAACTAAAAACCAGAGTGGAAGAAAAAGTTATTTGTTTGCGTTCTTAGAATTCAAACTTCTTTGCCCAAATTAATGCTATTTTGTATTTATTCTTTCTTTCTTTCTTTTAGACCAACAACGCCCAGTTGCAGGCTCAACTGGAAGATTTATCGCAGAAAAACCTTCAATATAAGGTAACAAAGCCATAGCCATCCGTCATTGGTCTACAGTGACGTAATCAATAAGCCAGTTCATAAATAGGTTCGGAACGCATGACCCCCAAATATTCACAGATCTTTTACACGATGGATACGTCCCACTTGTGCATTCTAGAATAATCACTGCCGAAGCGATGGAGGTGCTTCATGAATACCTTTTGTTTGCCTCTTGAGAAGAAAACTTCCACCTGTGTACCAGATAAAGGTACTGTCAGTGCATAAATGAGTACTGATTACATAACTTTCATGAGCACGATACCATTATTCGTCTCAATGGTTTTACAATTTGGGAACGAATGACCTTATCTGCCCATGCGCAGATAGTATTTACGAACTGGCTTATTGATTAGACAAAAGACAGCTCATTGGTGTAAAAAAATGAAGACATTGCATAGGTGTACCTGAAAAATCATAGAATTTTAAGGCAATGAAATGTTTAAGGCCTACATGTAGATGGAAAAGAGGGAAAGTGATTTCATATCAAGGTCTGCACAAACAGGGCTCTTACTTTACTTTTCATTTGTGCTCCCACCGGGGCAACCTAGGCAATAGTTTGGTACTAGTTTAGTTCATTCTAGTTTAAGTTCATTTATTCAAAACCACACAAGACATGATATAATGTGTTACATTAAAAAGAGACTGATAATAGTACATTAATCAACATAAATCAACTTGATTACATCATGAAATTAACTGTTGGCGGTCATTTACATTGAATTTTTCAAAGTGAATGACACCAATAATGTTGACACTTTTTTAAGGTGCTACATGTACCTGTGCATCAAAGGCAATATATTAGGGTTGCAAAGCAGGATTTGATGAGGCCAGTGGTAACTGCCATTTTCAAGCCATACAGCATTGACCTGCTGTGCATGTACAGGCATATATGAGTGTGTTATATACGGTTGTATCTAATCACAACTTGCAACTCCCCGTAGAGTGTAATTACATTTGCGATGTTCAAGTTTCTCCATTACAGAAATATCAGTTGAAGCTGATAACTTGTGTCTGTGAAGTTTTGCTGTACGAACATTATGTAAAGATATAATTTAGTGACGATAAGCTAACCTTTTGTTCCGTTGCAGCAATACATTGATAGTCTAAGAGGATACCCGCAAGGAAACCCGCAAGACCAACAGAATCCACAGGATCAGCAGCAACAACAACAAATATTACTTCAGCAACAGCAGCTGCAGCAACAGCAGCAGCTACAACAACAATAACAACCTCAGCAAAAACAAGGAGAAGTTCCCATTCAGCTGAATAGACAAGTACCAGGTAACAATGATATTTATAGAAGAAAAAGTTCATCATAACATAGTGTAAAACCAGGGCAGCATTTCATGCAACTGTCACAATTATAATTTTGTGGACTACCCATTGAAACGCTTGGATTAAACCCAACATGCGCTTTAGTGAGATGTCGGGAGCTTGTACTATAAATATGGGAAACTTTTCATTTTAGCCATTCACACCGCATAGTGCCCGTCAGTTTAAATGTTTTTAATTTCTTATCAAATGATAAGTGGGACTGTAAGTTTGAAGGTTTGTGTTGATGCCACAAACTTTCTTCAAACATATTCCAACATAATAGGGGGGAATGGTGGGGTAGATTTCATTTGGTTAATAGACATAACTTATCTTGTCTTGCCTTGCCTGTGTTGAAGGTTTCCCCCAACGTGGCCAGAGAAACCAGTTCATGCAACAACAGCAGCAGCAACAGCAGCAACAACCAACATATAGACAACAAGACAACAACCAGCAGCTTCTACAGCAGAGGCAGGCATTGCAGAACTTGAGGCAACAGCAGCAGCAACTTGACCTGCAACAGCAACCAGGTGGCTACGTCAATCAAGGCAAGGCACAGTTTGATTCTCGGCAACAGCAGCAACAACAGCAGCAACCAGGGGGTGGTGGTGACCAAGGTCAGAGGATATTTGACAAACTCAGGCAACAGGAACTCATGAAACAACGCTACCATCAGAACGGCAAACCGGTTGAAGCTGTGAGTGCTTTTTATCCTACCATTCTTTCTCTTTAGCCCTGTGAGTTTATTAATGTTTGATTCCTCTGTTTAAAAAATATAAGAAATATATATGATTTGGAACTTACCTTCATGAATTCTAGAATGAATATTCCTTTTCCAACAATGTAATGTACTCTGGAGAGAGATAGAAAGAGAAGGTTCACTCTTAAGGGTAAAGACCAGTTTTGGAAACACCCCCCTCTCAAAAAATGAAATGGAAGCTCTTATTACCAATCATGTGAAAGAATATGTTTTATTTTGCCGAGAAACCGCTTACTTATTGATATATTTGGTAAATTATAATATCTTTTTGGACCTGATAGATATAACGCACGTGTGCGTAGTCCCATATACGTCTTTCTGTCTTCAGTGCTTGTAACTTTACCAAGACAGGGCCAAATTTCTTATTATTTTGATCATTCCAGAACATTGCAGTACACACCAATACTTATATGCTAGATGATCAACCTTTTCT
>BEXV01003754.1:21518-33560 GCA_003118195.1 Hemicentrotus pulcherrimus | reverse complement strand
TTTATTAGGTGATACGTAACGAAGTCTACGTATCACCTATTGATTTCGTCAAGATTTTCTTTATTTTTATTAGGTGATACGTACGAAGTCTACGTATCACCTATTGATTTCGTCAAGATTTTCTTTATTTCTTTTTATTCTTTCTCGAATTTGTTCGCAGGATATCTCAAGACTGAATCAAGCCATTGTCATAAAACTTTCATGACAATGGTGATAGATCCTAGTCTAACTTAGAATTGTGCGACTTTTCAAAGAGTCAAAATCATCGTGACGTCATCCAGGCGCCATTTTGTATAAATCAACTTATGATCATATCTTCATAACGGAAAGGCATTTTTCATTCATAGTTATCTTGATTAAGATCAATATCCGTCTGGTCAATTTCAGGTCAATAAAAGTGCGCAAATGCGCGCGTTTACGCGCACGCAAAAAATATTTAAAATGCTCCAAATCATCCCAATTTTTTTTGCATACGTTTCAGGCCCTTTAAAGCATTTCGTTAAAAAATCGCGCACACGCGCATGCGCGCGCGTTTGCGCGCGTTATGGCATTTTGCAACAATGAATCGCCAATTTTTTCTGTCAACATATTTGGTACATTCTTCCAAGCATTTTGATAATTTTTTCAACTTTTAGTAACGTAATGAGCGTCCGTCAAAGTTGACAGCGCGCGCGGATTTGCGTTATCTTTATCCACAATACATGGGCAAAAACATGCCTATAAAAATTCATTATAACTCTTCAGAAAAGATATGAACTCCCAATATTTTTACATAGTGGATAGATCATGAAATGGAGATATGATTTCATGTCTCATCTGACCCTCAATTTACTAAATAATGTCTTCATAATGGCCTCCAAACTTAAAATTTCAATTTGCATATTATGACGTTTGCATATTTTTGGAAAATTGATTGCATCTCCGTGAACATTGATTGTTTTTCTTTCCAATGTTGATATGTTCTAGCTGAGATAATTTTCTACAATTGCAGTGTACATAATATTCCAGTTTGACAAAAGTATTATTGCGTATTTTTGCGATAAAAGAAGGCATGTCATTTTTTCACATTTTGCGTGTATCGTCTATGGGACATGAATTTTTCTCAAATCTGGATTCTACATCCTGTCTTTTGCGAGCAATATCTCCGTCGTTTTAGCTTCGTTTTTAATGAGCTTTGAGTATGTTGTAGCTGAGACAAGTTTTTACGAGATCTATGACGACTATTTTACATTATTACGACGTTATCATAGTCCAAAATTGAATCATAGGTGACATGTCAGTTATTATTATACAACAATCCTCAATCGAATACCTGAAGGGGGCGCTATACCACTTGTAATCATGGCATCTCCATCATTATCAATATCGTCATTATCGTATGCATGAACCTTATCATTATATCATCATCTGCAGTTTCGGCACACATGATTGTAATTTAAAAGCCTAGCTAATTATGCTAAAAACATTGAAGGCATTTTTCTCAATTGCATCTCTCCCCTCTCTCCCTCTCTCTTCTCTCTTGCTCTGTCTTCTTTTACCAAGTCATGTTCTGCCCCTCTCCTTCTCTCGGTCTCTCTCATCTACATCTCTCTTGCTCTCTACCTCTCTCTTACACTTTCACCCTCTCACTCTCACTGATTCCCTTTTTCTCTTTTTCTCTTTTGTATCTCTCTCTCTCCCTTTATCTACTCTCCCCCTTTTTCTCGACCTGCATCATTTAAGCTTGTCTCATTTATAATGTATAACAATTTAATCCAAGGGAATTCGAGGCAATTTCTATCCATTGGCCATTCACTGCCATGCATACTAACAATTGTTTTTAGATTTAAAGTCATAGATGTTGGGTTATGGAATATAAATATCTTACTCATATTTTATATTAAATCAGGACTAAATTAATCACTTTGTACATTTTGTAATATTTATAAAAAAAAGTGTTTCAAACTTGTTTAGTATAAGTAAACAGTTTAATCCTCTATCGAAAACCTGAAGGGAGCGCTGTTCCCCTTTTAATCATGGTCATCATTCTAATAACATTCTCATCGTATTCATGAACATAATCGTTTTTTGATAATCGGCAACACTTTCATGATCAGTATTCACAAGAAATAATATATCGTGTAATGCATTATTTGTATTAACACCATTATCATACTATCACCTAATTCGTCTCCGTGACGAATTAAAGTCTAGTTATTATTATTATTCTTCCTCGAATTTGTTCGCAGGATATCTCAAGACTGAATCAAGCCATTGTCATGAAACTTTCAATGATGATAGATCTTAGTCTAACTTAGAACTGCGTGACTTTTTAAAGACTCAAAATTATCATGACGTCATCCAGGCGCCATTTTGTAAAAATCAACTTATGATCATATCTTCATAACGGAAGGAAATTTTTCATTCATGTTTACAATGATTAAGATCAATATCCGTCTGGTCAATTTCAGGTCAATAAAAGTGCGCAAATGCGCGCGTTTACGCGCGCGCAAAAATTGAAAATTTTCCAAATCATCTCAAATTTTTTTCGCATACGTTTCAGGCCCTTTTAAGCATTTCGTAAAAAATTGCGCACACGAACATGCGCGCACGTTTTCGCGCGTTATGCCATTTTGCAACGATGAATCGCCATTTTTGTTTCTGTCAACATATTTGGTACATTCTTTCAAGCATTTTGATAATTTTTTCTACTTTTAATAACGCAATGAGCGTCCGTCAAGGTTGACATCGCGCGCGGATCTGCGTTATCTATATCCACAATACATGGGCAAAAACATGTCTATACAAAATTCAATATAACTCTTCAGAAAAGATATGAACTCCCAATATTTTTTTGATATATGGATAGATTATGAAATGGAGATATGATTTCATGTCTCTTTTGACCCTCAATTTACTAATAATGTCATCATAAATGGCCTCCAACCTCAAAATATCAATTTGCATATTATGACGTTTACATATTTTTGGAAAATTGATTGTATCTCTGTGAACATTGATTGTTTTTCTTTCCAATTTTGATATGTTCTAGCTGAGATAATTTTCTACAATTGCAGTTGTCATAATTTTCCAGTTTGACCAAGGTATCATGGCGTATTTTTGCGAATAAAGAAGGCATGTCAATTTTTCACATTTTACGTGTATTGTCTGTGGGACATGACTTTTTCTCAAATCTGGATTCTACATTTCTGTCTTTTTGAGCGATATCGCCGTTATTTCTCCTTGGATGTTGTTGATTTTGTAGTATGTTGTAGCTGAGACAAGTTTTCACAAGATCTAAGTAGACTCTTTTACATTATTACGACGTTATCATATTCCAAAATTGAATCATAGGTGACATGTCAGTCATTATTATATAACAATCCTCAATAGAATACCTGAAGGGGGCGCTATACCACTTTTAATCATGGCATCTCCATCATCATCAATATCGTCATTATCGTATGCATGAACCTTATCATTATATCATCATCTGCAGTTTCGGCACACTGTCATGATTGTAATTTAAGAGCCTAGCTATTTATGCTAGAAATATTGAAGGCATTTTTCTCAATTGCATCTCTCCCCTCTCTCTCTCTTTTCTCTCTTGCTCTGTCTTCTTTCACCTAGTCTTGTTCTGCCCCTCTCCTTCTCTCGGTCTCTCTCATCTACATCTCTCTTGTTCTCTACCTCTCTCTTACACTTTCACCCTCTCACTCTCACTGTTTCCCTTTTCCTCTTTTTCTCTTTTGTATCTCTCTCTCTCTCTCTTTATCTACTCTCCCCCTTTTTCTCGACCTGCATCATTTAAGCTTGTCTCATTTATAATGTATAACAATTTAATCCAAGGGAATTCGAGGCAATTTCTATCCATTGGCCATTCACTGCCATGCATACTAACAATCGTTTTTAGATTTAAAGTCATAGATGTTGGGTTATGGAATATAAATATCTTACTCATATTTTATATTAAATCAGGACTAAATAAATCACTTTGTACATTTTGTAATATTTATTAAAAAAGTGTTTGAAACTTGTTTAGTACAAGTAAACAGTTTAATCCTCTATCGAAAACTTGAAGGGAGCGCTGTTCCCCTTTTAATCATGGTCATCATTCTAATACCATTATCATCGTATTCATGAACATAACCGTTTTTTGATAATCGGCAACACTTTCATGATCAGTATTCACAAGAAATAATATATCGTGTAAAGCAATATTCGTTATTAACACCATTATCATACTATCACCTAATTCGTCTCCGTGACGAATTGAAGTCTAGTTCTTCCTATTATTCTTCCCTAATTTTGTTCGCTGAATATCTCAAGACTCAATAACGCCATCATCATGAAAATTGCAATGATGATAGATCTTAGTCTAACTTAGCACTGCGTGACTTTTCAAAGACTCTAAGTCATCGTGACGTCATCTAGGCGCCATTTTGTGAAAATCAACTTGTGATCATACCTTCATAACGGAAAGGAATTTTTCATTCATAATTATCTTGATGAAGATCAATATCCGTCTGGTCAATTTCAGGTGAAAAAAAGTTCGCAAATGCGCGCGTGCGCGTTCGTCCGCGCGTTTACGCGCGCGCAAAAAATTAAAATGCTCCAAATCATCCCAATTTTTTTTGGCATACGTTTCAGGCCATATGGAGCATTTGACAAAAAATCACGGACACGCGCATGCGCGCGCGTTTTTTGCGCGTACTAGCATTTTGCAACATAGAATCTCCGAGTTTTTTTCTGTCATCGTATTTGACACATTTTTCCAAGCATTTTGAAAATTTGTTTACCTTTTAATAACGCAATGGGCGTCCGTCAAAGTTGACAGCGCGCGCGGATCTGCGTTATCTTTATCCACAATACATGGGCAAAAACATGCCTATACAAAATTCATTGTAACTCTTCAGAATAGATAGGAACTCCCAATATTTTTTCATATGTGGATAGATTATGAAATGGAGATATGATTTCATGTCTCATTTGACCCTCAATTTACTAATAATGTTATCACAATGGCCTCCAAACTCAAAATTTCAATTTGCATATTATGACGTTTGCATATTTTTGGAAAATTGATTGTATCTTTGTAAATATTGATTTCATTTCTTTCAAATTTTTGATATGTTCTAGCTGAGACAATTCTCTACAAATGCAGTCTGCACAAGATTTTATTTTGACAATGGCATCATGGCGTACTTTTGCGATTATCGCGAGCAAAATCTCCGTTGTTTTAGCTTCATTTACGCTGAACTTCGAGTATGTAGTAGCTGAGACAAAAAGCTATCTCAAATGTACCCTTTATTTTGTCTCAATTTTTTGTTTGATCAGCCCACCTATACTTGTTTCAAACAAGTATTACAAATCTAGTTTCTGCTTGGATTTTGTTGATTTTTGAGTTTCTTGTAGCTGAGACTATATGCTATCTAAATCGACCCTCATTTTGTCAATAAATTAATGTCAAGATCGCGCTCATTGATCATCATTATCATACTGATGATAATCATTTATCAATTACATTTTCATATCCTTGAATATTAAAGATAAAATCGTCAAAAGGTGTTCTTCATGATGTAAATCAGAGTCAAAGGTGGAACTGGTTACTGCACAGGGTCAATGGTCAAATATTGTTTCAATCTATCTTCCCTTGATCCATGATGATCAAGGAGACACAATTTAATCTTGACATATAGATAAATCATAATCGGAGAAGCATATAAATGGCAGAAACATTTTATAAAATAATATATCGTGTAATGCATTATTCGATATGTAAACTATTATCATACGTATCACCTAATTCGTCTAAGTGACGAATTAAAGTCTAGTTATTATTATAAGTATCCAAGATAGTTATAAACTCATACATTTAAGCTTTATTGCTGCATCATTGTATTCTATATTCTTCGAAATAAACCTTCAATAAATGAATAAAGTATATCGACAACAATGTTACCTTATCAGTGGTGATTTCTTTGGTCTTCATTGTCTGTTTTGTTTTTCTAATTCGGGACATAAACTGCACTGCACTGCGCTGAATTTAGAAGTTGTTGTTGGTTAGTGTTTTATGGCAATCAGTCAATTTTCACTATCATCAACAACTTTTTTTTTTTTATCATTTGTAATCATACAACTGACTTCTCTCTTTTTTTTTAGTGGTTACTTTTTTTTAAATGATTGTTATGTTTTGTAAATATAAAATAGTATCATGCCAGGTTACCGAGTCTTGTCGGTTCCTAATGTGTACCGTCCTGACGAACCTGCTCGTGTTTTTTTGCGAAGGTTTCTCGGAAACAAGTTTCCTGTGTCTCTTGGGTGTAGACAGGGTGCTCTCTTTGGGATACCTCAATATCTCGAAACTCGAAAGGAAAGGAATAACAAAATCAAAGAGAATCAAAGAAAGATCTTTTCCGAGGAAATTGGTTTTGCGCGATCTCAGTAAACATACTGTATATCGTCGAAGCGGGAAGTAGTTGGGATTGGTCGAAGGGGTGGTAGCGTATGAAGGTGCGCTATATGCTGGCCGGCCATGAATAAACATGAGCTATGATGTCATGACACGTCATCCGCATCACTTCAATACACCCTTCCACAGTACACAATTTTAAAGCGAGTAAACAATGGACGCCATTTGCGAATCGCGGATTGACTGCACGTACATCAAGTAGTAATACATATAGTAGATTCTACATAATAAATGTTCATACACCTTAACTTATAATTATTATTAATACTCACCGGCTACAACCGATAGGCCTAAAGACACGATCACAATGATCTCCATATAGCTAATATTGAACATCTCGGATTATTCAAGCTTGAGCATAGACCTATATGATATCCACTACAATCTTCCACTCTCTAGCCTGGTTTACGGTGATTTCTTTAGTCTTCACTGTCTGTTTTGTAATTCGGGGCATGAACTGCACTGCACTGTCGCTTGCACAAACACTGCGTTTCGTTTGGATCCGCTAGTCTTCTTATAAACTGCCTATACTGTATATCGTATATCGTATATCGTATATCGTATATCGTATATCCAAATTGCTTTATAAAATTGTTTATGTCAATCGTTATTTATAAGGGTTCCAATTCATATTAAGTAATAAATGCTCATTTTGTGGAAAAGAAGAGGAAACATATAGGCACATATTTTTTAAATGCGAAATGGTGAGAAAATTATGGGATCAATGTAGTGATAGTTTGGATATTCCAATCCTTAAAGATATGAGCTGGAAGGAAGTTCACATTGGATTAGACGAAATAATCGAAGATAGGCAAATGATTAATCACGTGGTTTTATTAATTAAATATTTGATATTTATTAGTAGGGTAAAAAAGAAGCCTCCAAGTATTGAAGAAATAAGAGAGAAAATATTCAAAAGTAAACAGGAAGAAAGAAAGAGTGCTACTGAACGAAATACGTTGATGTTCCACTATAAAAAATGGGAACATCTCAAGGTAAACATGGACATTATGCAAGAAAATGCAAGGGATGGGGGAAGGGGGGGGTCTGCCCGGTTCACAGTTGTTTGTGATTGACCGGCCTCGACTGCCATAGACTGCCCACGTCTTATTGTTTCGTTGTTTCTGTCCTTTTTTTGTTTTTTATTGTTTGTTTGTTTTTGTTTTCTGTTTTTGTTTTGTGTTTTTTGTTGTAGTATGGGAGAGGGGGGGGGGTGGCATAATAACTTATATCTTCATTCGATATTACTAAGATTGATTATACTCTGTGCGGGTTTTTTTTTTCCCCCATTATGTTATAAAGTTAAATGATGTATGAATCGATGTTATGTATGGAATGATATAACGTAACACAGATGTACATGTATGATATGATTTAATGTATTGAATGATATAATGTAACACAAAAGTACATGTATGATTTGATTTGATGTAATGAATGAACACAATAAAGAACATTACAAAAAAAAAAAGTGTATCGTCAAAGCAGGAAGTGGTTGTGATCGGTCGAAGCGGTCGAGGCGAAGCCACAGGCATACTACCTTTGAATGAGTTCTTGAACCAATTTGATATTTTTTCTAGTCACATAGTGAACTTATCGTATGACAAAGAGTATTACGGTTTAAAACGTGCTGTGTCTATGTGCAGAAAGGTGTTTTAATGTTAACAATAGTATTACTCAAGAATAACAAGTGCTCACTAGGTATTCAAGGTGGTAGTCCCTTGACAAATTGTATGTCTTCTTAATCTAGACATTAATAGTTCGACGAATTAACTACAATACTGAACCGTCGAATAGGAGCGCATTTCTGTTGTATCGTTGAAAAGTATAGAGACATTTATATTGATTAAAATAAAAATATATCATACGCCCATTATCAATTAGAGGTTATTCTTTAACAAAACTTAAAAGTCGATCTGACTCGTACTTTCAAATCAGACAATGGAGCTGTTGGTTTCTTTGTTTGTATTTTTTTTCTTCTGTATATATATATATATATTGAGAGCATAACTTTGTTTATAAAGGTCAAGAAGAAGCTGTGACAATAAGTTGTTTTTATGCTATTAATTCGGATACTGACAGATAAAGAAAAGAGGAATGGGTATGTTGGACATCGGTGGGTTTTTGTTTTGATTATTTGATTTCAAGGAAGAGGGGGTAAATTGTGGGCAGTCTTTGCTTGTGGTCTGGCAAAGCCACTACTCAGGAAATAAATACTTTCTTGAGTATTTTTTTTCTTTTAATTGTAAGGTTTGGTGTGTTTTTTTTTGTTTTGTTTTGTTTTTTTGTTTTTTTGTTTTTGTTTGTTTTGTTTTGTTTTTTTTTTTTTTTTGGGGGGGGGTTGGGGGGATTCGTTGTTTGTGTTTATTGATTGTAATGTTTTATGTATATGTATATTATGTTTGGGTATGCTGTTGTGTGTGTGTTGGTAAGGTTACTCTCATTTTTGGCGGGAATCGCAGTCTCTTGGGCAAATGTGTAAATTGTTCTCGTATCATGAGGTATCACTTGAAACAGATATATTACTTTGCTTCGCCGTCATCCGCTAAATATTCAGTGGTCAAATTTGATTACGAAAAGGGCATATTTTTAAAATCAATGGATGATAAAATAAACAAAACTTATTTTTTATCTAACTTCCTTTCTCTAAATGTTAAGGGAATTCGAGAAAAATTAAAGAGACAGAAAAATTGATGTGGTGTAAAGATAAACGATCGGATATAGTGTTTTTACAAGAAACGTATAGCACCAAGGAAGTAGAAAACGAATGGAAGGTACTATGGAATGGTAGTTCGTATTTTAGTCATGGGACAAGTCATAGTAAAGGGGTTCTTATTTTATTTGATTCTAAGCTAGATGTTCAAGTCATTAATGCAATTGCAGATGATAATGGTAGGTTTATTATAATGGAGTGCGTTGTACAAGGGTAAAGGCTTACAATAGCCTATGTATATTTCCCAGTTTGTTCGAAGGAATTAGAACAAATTATTTTTTTACTCGAGTTTGAAAAAGCCCTTACAACGGTCAATGGAAAAAAATAATCAGCTAATAATAGGAGGTGATTTCAACACGATCAGCAATTTTAACTTGGATTACATGGGAACTGGTAAACGAAAGGTTCTCTCAAAATTTGGTAGACTCTTTGAAAATTTTGTGGATAGATTCAATTTTGATTGATATTTGGAGAGTGAGAAATGGAATGAAAAAGCGATTTACGTATAGACAAATCAATTCTTTTGTGCAAAGTCGACTTGATTATTGGTTTGTATCCGAAAAACTAGATGAAATAATATCAAAATGCAATATAATATCATCTATAGCTCCTGATCACTCAGCTGTACAACTAAACTTCTTTAATTTACCTTCGAATGATATCAACTTCAAGGGATCTTATTGGAAATGTAATAATAGTTTGTTTAAAGATGACAAGTTCATCGTGTTTAATAATGAAAACCGCAATCATTGAACTGAAAGAGAACTATAAAAAAAAAAATAGAAAGTAAAAGAGTTTCATGAGATTTTTTGAAAATGAAAATAAACAGTTTTATCACAAAATATTCGAAAGAAAAAGCAAAACTCAGAAAGGAAAAAACTGGGAATGTAGAAATAGAAATACTCTCCCTTGAAGACGATCTTTTGAAAGCAGTAGATAATGAAAAGATTGTACCTTTAGAACTTAAAAGAAGAGAATTAAAAGCATGCTATGATTATATTAATGAAGGACTTAAAATTTGTTCTAGAGTATGAAGGAGGAGAAACAAATACTGATTACTTTACCCAATTAATGTAATAAAATAAGAGAAAAACAGTAATCAGAAAACTAATGATAAATGAAGAGAAAATAAGTTTTGATCAGAGAGATATAATTAAAGAAATACACAGGTTTTATAGCAAACTATATGGGCATCCCACGGTAGATTCCATTTCTAGTGATGCTTTTTTCACAGATCTACCCAAACTAAATCCAGACTCTAAGGATATATATGAAGGGAACTTTACAGAGAGGGAATGTAAGGCAGTTTTTAACGAAATGAAATTTAACAAAACACCAGGTAACAATGGTTCAAGTGTTGAGTTTCATTCATTATTTTGGCCGGTAATAGGAGACGTAGTGGTCAATGCTTTGAATGAATCCTTTTGTAAGGGGGAAGTCTCCCACTCGCAAAAACAGGCAGTAATTACTTTAATTCATAAAGAAGGCAAAGATATGTTACAAATTAAAAACTACAGACCCATTTCCTTACCTAATGTGGACTATACCAAAGTTCTTTCAACAAGAATTTAAAAAGTATTACCAGAAGTTATTTGGATTGATCAGGTGGGAAATTCTAAAGGGCAGAAATATAGATGAAAATATTCGGTTAATTGACGACATGATCTTTCATACAACTCAAAATAAAATACCTGCTTATTTGTTAACGATAGATTTTGAAAAAGCGTTTGGCTCGGTTTCACACATGGTTTTACAAATGATCTTAGTTGCCTTTGGTTTTTGACCGAAATTTTGTCATTTATAATAAGGCTCAACGTTGTGTTTTCAATGGACACGTTTCAACTGGATACTTTTCTATTCAGAAAGGTGTAAGACAAGGTGATCCTTTGTTTGCCTACCTATTTTTACTTTGCATTGAGATTCTTGCTCGCGCAATCTAAAGCGACTCGGCTATTCATGGGGTTCCCTTTGATGATATTCACGTTAAACAAATTCTTTATGCAGATGACATGTCGTTGTTTGTTCAAGATATTGAATCTTTTAATAGACTAAACTCATTGTTTACTAGTTTGCAGATGTGTCTGGATTGAAGATGAATAGAGACAAAGCTTTTGCATTATTGTTGGGTCCTAACACGGTTAAAGATGTAATAGTTCTATTTGGTAAGATAGTAAACATTGTAAAGATATTAGGTATACAGTTTACGTTAGACGTAGAAAGCCAGGAAAAAAATAATTACAAAGAAATCTTAAGTAAAATTAAAAACATGCTTATGTGGTAGAAACAAAGAGATTTGACTTTGATGGGGAAAATTCAACTAATTAAGACTTTTGTTCTATCAAAATTAGTATATGTATCACCACTCACATCTGTACCGCCGTGGGCATTCCGTGAAATTGAAGTGTTAATATTTGACTGTTTATGGAATGGAAAAGATCAAATCAAACGGAATACTATGTTTTTAGATTACGATAAGGGAGGTCTTAAATTCAGATTTTCAATTATTTATTCGAACACAAAGACTTATGTGGATGAAAAGACTTGTAATAGGAGATTCAAATATGATTTTGAAACGTTATTTTAAATACCTGACTAGAAAATATGGCGGCCTCTTAAAATTTTTCTGTAATGTATCGCCAGATTTACTTGAACTGTCATTACCAGATTTTTACCGTAGCAAGCTAAAGGCTTGGCCGGGGACAAAGGCCTTTTTGCTTAAGAACGACATTTAAAAAAGAAATCAAATTATTTACAATAATAGATGTATCCGCATTTAGGGGCAAATATATTTCCATGAAGACTTATTTCTGTTTTTTTTTTTTTTTAATCATATTGTTGATATAAAAGGTGAATTGAAATCTATCACAGAATTTAAGAA
>BEXV01003753.1:14134-28401 GCA_003118195.1 Hemicentrotus pulcherrimus | reverse complement strand
TTCCCTCCCCCTCCTCCTCCGTACAGTAGACAGTCATATTCTTATTCTGCCCATGCCATCATGTCATCAGTTTGATGCTTTCGGCCAGTATATTGAATTCTATTGTTTCGGTTTATTCATATTAATAAAAAAACGAACATTCAGCTACATGTAATAGCTGAAGTTGTTCAATTACAGAGTAAACAGTACATGGCATAAAAGTACATTGTTTGGTAACATATTAAGAGATATTGAAAACTAAACGAGTTTTGTGTATGTTTACATACCTTTTACAAGTTTCATTGTTGATATAAAATTGCCCTTTGTCTTGAGTAAAACACAAAATTGAGAATGAATAATTAACAGGTTTATTGCAACAATGACGGAATAGGTAGCCCACGAAGACTGATAGAGAGCAAGATTTCTACGATTGCTTTTAACCTGCGCCAATCAAGCCTGCGAAGGAAATAGATACATACACTAGTAATTCAAGACAACATTAAGTTTGTATTCAGTCCTTGTACAATATTATTCTCAAATGGCGCGTCAACAGCGTCAACAGTTGTGGCGCAATCTTACGTGAAGGGGCGTCTCGTAAGTATTATCCGATCGAATCGTTTACATAGCAATTTTATAAATTTTGTGATTTTTCTTTGTGCGCTTTATCTCTCACCGACCCTCTCCATCTCTCTATCACACACACTCATACACACACGCACGCACACTCATACACACACGCACGCACACGCACAATCACCCACACATACCACATACCCAATTCCCTTTTCTATGAAAAAGAAAAATCTTTGAATTTCCTAAGAAACAAGAGCTGTCATCGAGTTGCAATTGCATCACGCTATTAGCAAATGAGCTTTAAACGGCCTAAAGCAGATGAGCATTTCCCAATGGCCGTGTCCTCATGACCCTAAGAACAGGGTGATTATCCAGGAGATGATTGGGGCGCTGTCTTGTCGTAAATGTAAATGTACAGGGAAAACGATCACTACAGCTAGGGTAGGTCATAGTCGGTAGCTGTCCAGGGTAGTTCTAGTTGTTCTTGATGCTGTTGACCTGGAATCGAATTAAAACAAATTCTCTTGGGGTGAATATGGTCTTCGTTCTGCACATCGACGGATCGACCAATATTATCTTTTGGTTACTTTCTTTCAATAGTTATTGTAAAAAGTAATGATTGATCTCTAGTTTGTATTTCGTCGTCGTCCACCGCCTAGGTTAAGTCACCTCTTCGTGTCCATATTTCGATGAATCATGATTAACTTTCAATGTGAACGTGGTTCTCCTGCACTTCATCGCGTTTTGACCTTGCTTTTCTTCTTCCGACCCACATTTGGATGAATCGTGTCTGATACAATGTTAACGTGTTCGTCGTTCTGCACTTCGTCGAGTTGACCCAGGTCTTCACCCCCTTCACCTAAATTAGGATGAATCAAGGTTAACTCTTAGTGTGAACATGGTCATCGTCCTGCACCTCCTTGGTGATACCAAGCTCTTCGGCTTCCTCACCAGTAAATCGTGATTAATGTTCAATGTGAACATGTTCATCGTCCCACACGTCGTCGGGTTGACCTACCTTTTTGTCTTCCCTACCACTATCATCAATCTTTCAAACCGAAGGAGACCCTGATAGATTGGGATCATCTTTGATGAATTAATTCTTAATCACAACCAGGACATTGCCGACGCATTGTTCTATCTCTGTCCTCATCATTTTGTACCCAACATCAACCCTCTGAAGTCGGATGTTTTTAGACGACGGAAATCGTTTAGTCTGCAGACACAGACACTTGGTTTGACACTTAAACGTAATTGTATAAAGTCTTGAGTTTAGCCTAACTCAATCAGCCTCTGCCTGTGTCATATTATAAAGTACCAACATGTATGGGGTGCAGCAGACCGTGCAGTCTGTATAGTCTTACATTTCAGCCACTCTGTTTCCCATTATGATTGATAAGGGTTTGTGTGTGCAAACTAGTAATCGTTAGGTGGTGGGATGACTTGCCTAGGGAGGTGTGTGGCTAAGAATAGATGGCCCGTTGAGGGTTCTTTGATTGCTTGGTCGCAATTGCCTGCTCTCAGATCATTCCATGTAAAATAAGCACCAACAAACAAGACAATACGCAAACATTAAGGAAATGCGTGGTATTTTTGATGAGGAGTGTTAACATGAAAGAAGTATGAGGAAAATGAGTCTGTAAAGTCAGGGAAAAACTTAAAGACCGCAAAAAGAGGGACTTGAATGAAAAGAAAATAATGTATACAGACGGAGGAAAGAAGAAGGGGATTTAAAAAAAAACACGAGAAAGTTCGGAGGATATCAGGATAGGTTAAAAAGCTGTAGGTAAAGAAAGGAGATACACAATGGCTGACCGAGCTAAAAGTATTGACAGTATTACGCGTCACCATGATTACAATTGGTCATTAATTTGCATACTTATCCACCTTGCTTTATTGCGTCTTTTCATTACGGAATAATTTGAAGAGATCTGGATATTATAAAAATATACCTAACTCAATTCTCCGATATCTAACATATATTAGAATACAACGTCGGGTCAATCAATTGAAATCCACCTTTTCTTTTTAAATTGTATTCCTTAAACTCAGAATAGCGACTTCACTATTGGCTACGAATGACAATAAGATGTCTTCCTTATGTTTTCTAAAATGCACTAGCCGATTTACGTTGTACTGGCTCAAGAATCAAACATGAAGTTTATAACAGTAATAATAATTGTCCGTTCGTGTACAGCGCAATTCACATTATGGTATAACGACTGTCATTACCCTTCCAATGCACTCTGGATATTCTTACCTCGATGTGTAATAGTTCCGGCAACAGTGTTAGTGCATTTAAGGAAAAATCATACCAGGTCCCCATTTAACACCTGGGTGGAGAGTGGCAAATATTGATTACTGTCTTAGTGCTGTGGCGGGGATTTGAAACCTGAACCTTGAGGTTCACATGCAGTACGGAGATTTATAAACTAGACTAAAACACCTCAATGTAATTTTAAAGCTGAGCTCAAGCTAATGGTTAAAGGTTCAATGACACAACACTGCAGCGTGCGAGAGAAGCACTAATGTGATGCAAACAAGGGAAAGAAAAATCAATGTTTGTCACACTAGTTCACAGCTGCGCAAAGATGGAGAGAGGGGTGCGATTCCCGAAGGAGACAGCCCCGGTTTTGGCGGTAAAGCATCCCTCCACCCCCATCCCTTGTGGGCCCTATACATCCGAAGGAACTTCGAAGCATCTTTAAAGATAAAAGACCGGAGCGGAGCTAGTACCCTTGGATAAAGAATAAATGTTATTCTTAAATTCCTCGAGCTGTCTGTCCTGATCGAGAAGCGAACAAAGCCCAATCGTATTGTCTCACTAAGTCTTCATTAACAGAACTAGATGCAGCCAGTTTTCTATTTCAGGATTCAATTACGTGATAAAATTAAACTTTACGGTCCTTTTATTAGGGCAGACACATCATCCTACACATTTGACATTAATGCTAATTTTAAGCATTTTTGGGGGCGCTATTTTCCTTTTGTGTTTGATATGAACTATGGACCTTTAAACGTGTTAACAAATACAATGTTTAATGCATGGAGCTCAAAATAGTTCCCATCCCATAAATCTGTATGGGCATGATGGGAGGGGCGAGTGGGACTATTTAAGCGCTCCATTAGTTGCACCTTGAGTGCGTCACATATTATTATGTCTCTCAATGCGCTAAGGTAGGGGAAATAAAATGTTAGGGACTTTAAGATAGTGTGGTTTAAAGGAACTCTGTTCCAATCGGACTAATTACTAAGAGGACTGCAATCCTTTAAGTCGATTCGACAACTAATGATGGTCGTTATTTTCCAACAAAAAGACATTTTCAAGCCATTTCGTTTTGAGGGAAGTTCTAAATTAGTATCATCTGTCAAATTCCCGGCGGTGGAATTTAACCTTTTTATTTCTTTGGCCTGCAAATGGGACATAGTACCTTTAACATAAACGATATGATTTAAAGCTTTTCGAGGGGGGAATTATAAGAAATCATTAATATCTAGGCCTGGTTTGGACGTTCCTTCCAATTTAAATATGAAAATTTAAAATAATCTATTTTGGAGAACAGAAACAAAAATAATCAATATGTTACTGTTGTTTAATCAAAATCAATAGAAATTTCAGTATACATGTACACTGTTGGTTATAATGGTGGAATATTCATTTTGACCCCAGTTTAGGGAAGGATTTGTAAAAATTATTTATTTCTAATAGATCTATAGATAATGGCATACATTCTCAGATTTCATTGAATATTAATATGCGAGTGTTTGTTTTGCGTGACTGCTAAATGATATGTGTGCTACTATGCTAATCAGCTAAGGGACCTACGTCCTTAAGTCATGTTAGACAGTAATGAGGATTAATGCCTCACAAAAGGGCACTAATAATATAGCTGATCGACACGATTTTTATCCTGGGGGTGGCCATGCCTTAAACCATAATGCATGGCCCTACAGAGGAATTTTTCCTGTTGGGGGCCGGGGTAAAATGCAATGATTTGTTGACAATTTATTGCATTTTCTTCGTTTTGGGGGATTTTTGGAAGGGGCCGCGTACCCTAGCAAACACTGCGTACGGTCAAGATTCGGGGGCTAAGAAATGGCCTCGTTACTGTGAGGCCCCAGGATAAAAATCGTGTCGATCAGCTATATATTAGTGCGCTTTCGTGAGGCATTAATCCTCATTACTGTCTATTATGACTTAAGGACGGAGGTCCCTTAGCTGATTAGCGTAGTAGCACACATATGATTTAGCAGTCACGCAAAACAAACACTCGCAAATTAATATTCATTAAAATCTGAGAATGTATGCCATTATCTGGATCTATTAAAAATGAATAATTTTTTGAAATCCTTCCCTAAACTGGGGTTAAAATAAATATTCCACCATTATGACCAACAGTGTACATAGTTTTTTTTTCATCCATATTTATGAAAATTCTGATAGGCATTTAAGCGTTGGAAATGATGGCATTTACAGCCATTTACTTTGATGGTCTCATGACAAATAAAATGAAAATGGACCGGAATACCATTCAGCTTAGCAGTTCAGTATTTGCAATGAGGTTTGAAATGATTTATAAATATTCGTTCTCTACGTCATGTTTTAACCAAAATTGGCCAATGTCATACTTATTGAAACATATATGGAACAAGTTTTCATCACTTGTGTATTATTCTCCTTAATATTTCAGTGTAGTTTAGAGCGTACACAGATATTTTTGAGCGGTTATATCGCCCAATTATTTAGCATTTCCTATAAAAGCGGTCTCGCCATTGACGTAGGAACCCTATGCTATATTTAGGGCGCGAAATGATTGATGCGTTGTTCAACTAAAATTTTAAAGAATGAAGAGCCCCCCTTTTTCATTATTTATAAGAGATAACTTGTCTGTTGACCCATCCTCGGTTATTAATAAGCTCTCCCTTTGTCCCTTTTTTCGATCTCTAAATTTGTCTGTCTATAAAGAGGTATAACCTTTTGACTTATTTGTTTATTTGTTTGTTTTTGGTGTGTCTCCATTTTAACTATTCGACGCTTTTTCATTCTCCTACATTTGATTTAATATTGCTCTTGTTTTGTCCTCTTTTTCTTGCAAAATAATAAGGAAATTGTCATCCAAATGGCAAAACCGTTGGCAACGGACACGTGTCTTAATCATCTACTTATATGAACGAACCGTTGATTGAATGTGCTGAACATAATGTACTACCATTTACCATGAATTACTTGACATTATTTCATCATTAGCATAATTATAATTAGTGAATTAATACAATGTCTACAACCAAAGGTCTGGGGTTTGATATAAAGAAGACTGAATATTGCAGATGAAAAACTCGTATTTCTTTATTAAAGTCTTACGATAATTCATGCATAATGAAAATGTACAAGAATTTGATGTATTTTCATGATTTAGGCCTATTCCAAGAATAAAGAGAAATATTGAGAGAACTGATCTGCCTTCGAGCCGAGCGCAGTCATCACGCACAGTCTCGTCCGTTGTGTGGCACTTCAACCTCGGCAAATCACAAGCTAAGCATGCATAACGATTGACTGAAGTTAGCAAGCATTTACGTGCCTGTTTCCAACGACATAAATGCGTCCCATCACAGAGTAAACGTCACACGCAATCAAAGCGCTCATATAGCCTGCTAGCCTCAACTTCCAAGTGTCGGATACGCTTTTTTCACGCTACACTTCAGAGGAGGAAAGTAACAGCAGGCGAAAAAGTGATGAATATTCTGAGGATGCGTACCAGTTACAACCATTACCGGAGCGATTTATATTAAGCACAAATTTACGAGTTAGTTCTCGTCGCAACAAATTTGCAAAAGTGCATTGAACTTATAAATTCCAATTTCTAACCGTTCAATATCTAAATGGAGATTCCCCAACACTACAATTGATTGCCCGTTTTAGAAGGAAAATTCCTCCAGACAAGGGAAGAAATTGAAGTTAAAAAAGAAGGAAAGAGAAAATTCAGTGCTCTTTTCAGCTACTTTGACAACATAAAGCTGGAGGTGTGTGTTAATACTACTGTAGTGTATTTTGAAGCCCGGACGCACGCTCGAGTTACCGGTATTGGAGGAGGAAGTGTACGGGGACGCCCAGGGAGTTAAGCAGGTAGGATTACGGCTTCAATGTTTTCTTTGGACTTTTGTTGACGTGAATTGAGATGGATATGGCTGTCTACCTGTACGGAATCCATACAGTCGGTAACCAAGTTGGAAAGTTCATTGGCGTAGCGCGTGTCCAGTCGAAGGGGGGGGGGGGGGTAACCGTCTTGCTTTTTTTTTAAAGATTATATCCGCATTAATAAGACCTATGTTGGGGACAGGGAATAGAAAGGAGGTATATATAATTATATTAAAAAGAAAAAAAACACCAAAGTCAAGACTGGAAAAAATATGCTGAAATATCTTTCTGTCCGCAGGAAAAATTACACCACGATACCATTAGTGCGTTACCTAGTAAGAATATTTGTGGCCCGAGAAAACAATATCAGGTATCATAAATAAGTGATCATAAAACAGAATCAAAGATTATATACGTTGATGATGATGATGACGAAGAAGAACAAGAAGTAAAAAAAAAGATGATGATAATGGTGCATGGTGGTGGTGGTGGTGGTACAGATAATGGTTCCGATTTTGATATTGGGGATGAATCTCAATAACCTCTGTCATCATGGCAGTATATATCATTATCTTTCTCCACACCTATTTTCATTTTCTCGATTTCATAATAATTTTTTGTCACTGTTTTTTGTAGTGTCATTTTATTATTATTATTTCTCGCATTTTCATTTTTTTCTTTTGACAAATCGTCAAAAATGTTGGCATCGGCAAATGAACGTTCACCATATATGTTTTTGTCGGAATAGGAGGAACAATAAACAAATTTTCTGTACGTGATCGATGATCTCTTCTTGGTCTGTTTGGAAATAGTATTTCATCGAATAAGAGGAAGCAGATCCATTAAAATAGAATATATAAGCCAATGACAATATCTTGAACCGGAAGCGAGACTGGATAGGTAACAAATGAGACAGAGGATTTCGAATCATGTTTCTTCGTAAGTGTAACGTGTAATTATAATGTTATGCGGGCTTGGCTTTTAAACAATTGCTCTACCGTATATATGTTTCAATTTCCTTCGTCGTAAATCAAAGCTATAACCGCGCAAGAAACATATGCCATGTAAGTCATTTGATTTATTAAATATGAATGTTGTAAGTTCAAAAGGTAAATGTCCTTTTAATAAAATTAGTGCCCCGAATCAAAGGACCAATAACTCGTCGAAAACGGCCCCCTAGATATCACCATAACATTTATTATTTACAAGCTACTGTCAGAGAAGTTTCAAATGTTTTGAAAAAGAATTTGAACAATCACACGATAGGAGAGCAGATGTGGAGGGTTATAAACGTTTACTGAAAATATCCAAGGACATAATACAATTAATAATTGATCATTTCTGTAGTAACTTTGGTCCACTTTCATTGTGATGTCAAATCTTGAATGCGTTTACAAAACATGATCATGGATATTGTCAGCATTAATCTCATAATAAAAAAAAAACAGTTGTAGATCTCAATATAGCATACATGGCCCAAGACAATGGATTTGCCACAGCAGGTTTTGACATAGAAACATAAATCATACAGATGTTCAAATGTGATATGATGAGAAAATATAATCATAAGACATGAGATATAGGAGATAAGATATATGAGAGATCACCAAGAAAATAAACGTGAGATAATTAACATTTCCGAAATATTAGTTAATTGAAAAGAAAAAATAATATCAGTGTTGTTTTTATCATATGAGTATATTGTGGTAAGTAACGTTGAGTAACTTTATTGATGACCGAGGGTGGCAGAGTAGAGTCAGTGAGAAAGAGAGAGAGAGAGAGGGGTGACATGCTTTTGATAGGCAATAAAGTTATAGGAGGGAAGCAAAAAGGAAGGAGTTGGGGGAAAGCAAAAGATAGGAACGAAGAATAAAGGGAGATGGTATTTGAAGTAGAGCAGAAACCCATCCTGATAGGTAATGATAGTAGTCATAGAAACCAAGATATACACTGTATATATATGTATGTATGTATGTATGTATAAAGGCCTATGTATATGATACATATATATTAAACAAATGTTTTTTTTTCACATAATGAATTACTTCCGTCGCTTATGTTCTTGAAACCAGTCTCTGGTAAAAAGCATTATGAAGACGGGCTTCGCTTGAGAATTTGGAAATTAATAAACATTTCTCTGTATCCTAACATTTGTAATCTTCGGGAAGATTTTTTTCCAGAAATAATCTCTCTCAAGCATTCTGAAAATATGAACAGTGCCTCTATTTCATCACTCCACTAGTGCACAGTTCAATATATTAATCGGTTGCCAACTTGGAGACGACAACATGTACAACGGGCATAGTTCAGGTAACGTACTTTCGGAGCTAGAAGACTGATTGGTTAAAGAGAAGATTGAGGCCTGATGATCTGCAGGTGAAGACGAAAGACATTCTGTGAGCTTTCTCAGTCTCTTCAGTTTGAAGGAATATCGAATAGAAATGCCCTCTGTCAGGGATTGCGCCTCAGATGGAGCCATAACCAAAAGTTGATGTGAAATTGCTGGAAAAAATTGGATCAAACTTTCAGTCCATCTGCGAGTTGTTCCATATACCCGTTTCTGTGTCCCGTCGGCGTGTTCGGCGTGCAGATTATTTTTTTCTTTTCTCAGCGAGATGAAGTAAAATTCTTACCATTTCAATTATTTCAGAACTTCACATTATACCACATCGAAACTATTTTCGAAAAATCGACTTAAGGGTTTTTCATTATCCTATTCTATATTCCATACAAATTATATTCGGGTTACGTTATACGCCAGCGTCAAGATCGCATTTCAATAGGTGACGCACACGGCTTTTGAAATTGCGTTAGGTCGATTTTTCGAGAAAAAAAACTTGCAATCATGTTTGTTGTATATAAGGATTAGAGTATACTTAAATGTTTGGATAAACCGAAACGAAAAGAAAATGACTCACTATTGCTAAAAAAAATCACATGAACTGCACTCAGTAACGGATACGTAGGACTACAGAGGCTGTGGCATTAATGTTTGGTCCAAACTTGTCAGCTACTTGGGGGTGTTTCGCAAAGATCCTAAGCTAAACTTATCACTAAGTTCGACTTAACATTTATGGAGAGCCGTTAGCATGTTTAAACAAAAAAAAATTGAAATTTCTTTTTTATAAGGCATTAAATGTTGACTCAAATCATTCATAATTTCTATTATTAAGGATAGTTCATGTTCTTGACGTTCTTGAATTTTCGCGTTTTGATATATTTTATTCTAAGGCTACAAATGGCTCTCCCGTAATGTTTGAGTCAAACTTAGAGTTATGTCCGACTTATGATCTTTGTGAAACACCCCCTGGTCATATTTTCAAATATGGACGCATATGAACAGAAATACTTTTCATTCCTACCATGATTCTTCCAAACTTACATAAAAAGAATGAGGAACGCACATGTCATCTTTCTCCCTCACGAGAACCCAATCATCTCTTTAAGTTGAAGAACGTGAAAGTCCCGGAGTAGTTGTTTCCCCGTTGTATAGGAAGGCTCGTTTGTCTTCGATTGGTTGGAGAACCATTAAATGTGTCCATGAACCTGAATGGCCCTATAAATACCAACTGTCATAAGCCTGGCTAACCCAGGAAGGAGGAAGTGTTTTCATCGCCAAATAGGAGGAGGGCTCAGCTCAGAAGTCGCTAGATAGATAGGCAGACAGACAGGAAGACACAAATGGAAAAGAAGATTCGAGTCTGAGAGAGTCTGAGAGATGGAGTCAACGAGATGTAATGTGTATCATGTGTGTAGAAATAGACAAAATGAGATAGATAGATAGATAGATAGATTATTGTATTGTATTGGTTTATTGAGATAAAAATCATCGGACATGCAGCTAAAAGCTGAAATTGTTCAATCTACAGAGTAAAAAGGACATGGGATAACATTGCATTGATAACACATTAAAATATATATAGAACACTTAACAAATATTATTGTGTATATTCAAATACGATTTACAAGTTTCATTGATGATATAAAATTGTCATTCGTTTTACATGAAATAGAAATTTGATAATTAAAAATCTACAGGTTTATTGCAACAGTGATACGTAGGTGGGATAACATTTAGATGTTTGTACAGATAAAATACGATAAAAGATAAGACATTAAAGCTAAGTTTCAATATTGGTTAAACAAGGTGATGTTCCTGAACTTCAACGAATTGGCAAATTGATCTTACATCATAAGAGGGAGGGAGAGAGTGAGAGAGGCGAAAATAACGATTGATAGAGAGACAGAGATCGACAGGATAGGGGGAATAATGATAAAGAGAGAAAGAGGGAGGGAGAAAGAGAGAGAGAGAGACAGAGAGAGAGAGAGAGAGAATTTACAGTAATTTATTTAGTCTTTATTTTATACTTAAAGATGAAGTTGAGTTCTGGTCATGCGATTGCATTGTGAAAGAAACGGTGTGGAATCAACCAAAAAAGGTTGATCATCTAGCATATAAGAATTTGTGTGTATTGCAATGTTCTGGAATTATCAAAATGATGAGAAATTTGGTAAAGTTACCAACACTGTACACAGAAAGATGTATTTGGGTCTACACGAACACGTGTCGAAAAAAACATCCCCCTGAGTTTTACGATAAACATGACATATTTAGAAAATGAAGGCATTTGAAGAGCCATGCTTTTCACAGAACATGTCTTATCTGATGTTCTTCCACACTTGCATAATAAGAATGATAACGCTCACAAATTATTTTTCACCTCTTCCCAGAACTCAACCATCTCTTTAATTCCCATCCAACGTGAACAATGAAGGAGTGATATTTTTATTTTTAAGGGTATTCCATACACAATTTCACATCTTTAGTCACAGATTAAAGCTTTAAATAGATGAACAAAGATGACTTTTAATCACAAATTGAAAATGTCTTTATGTAGTAAACTCACACAAATACTGCCTAGGAAAAAGGGGTGAGAGAGAGAGAGAGAGAGAGATAGAGAAAGAAGACCGGGGCGGAGGGGATTAGGGTACCAATGATAGCGGATAGGAATTACCGAAATGAAATAATTTAAAAGATTTGACAGAGCAGATATTTGACACTTTGCATATATTCACGTACTATGACTATTTATTGAGTGTGTTGAAAGAGCATCGGCCCGACATCAACAAATCAAAATGCAATTAAGAATGCTTCTTTTAACAATAAAGTCAATGTGGGTCTAAGCTATAGAAAAATAAATAGCGATAGAGAGGGAGAGAGGGGGAATTTTACCGAGATGGGGGAGGGGGTGGGGGTCTCAGGCTGTTGCAGTGGATTCTGGATGTTGTAATGTAGGCCCTGTGTGAATAACTCCCCCCCGCCTCTTTCGTTTCAATGAAAAGACGAACGACTCTGCTAGCTTCTTCTTAAATGCCATGTGATATGAAGCAACCAGCGTAGGCCTTAAATATTTTGTTTATACTCATTGTGAGGAGAGGAATCACCAACAGTACTTCAGATTATTGTTCATATAAAACATTATTTTCTTCCATTCAAGTCATTTTTCTTTACTGCTATTTCTGCTGCCACTGGTCTTGATAGATCTGTTGGGTCATTGTTTTGACACTCTCTCTACTCTCAATCCCACTTAAGCATTCCTGAGGGGCAATTCAATACACATTACTCAAGTATAATATCGAGACGATAGCCCTTGATACTCAACGAAATTCTGGCGCACTTTCATTATGTTCAATTTCATGGTCATTAAAATGAAACCCACCGTGGTTTATGAGAGTAACACCACACTCACACAGTGGGAGTAGGGTTTGAGTAATCACCGACTGCTCTGAATTATGAGAGATCTTCAACAAGAACCATGAGAAGAGTTGAAGATAAAGTTTACTTGTGGCCATACAACTGCATTGCGAAAGAAAATATCTCGAAGCGATTGGAAAAGTTGCTTAATGCATAAGCATTGTTGAATCATGGAGATATATCTCCATGGTTGAATACTGTGAGATTTTGGGGACATAAAAATGATAAAGTTGATTTGTTGCCAAGCAACTGCAATGCGAAAGAAATGTCTGCGAAGCGATTGGAAAATTAAAACTGTCATCCTTTTTTTTAGGAGATTTTTTTTCTTGTAAGAACTTATTCCACCCCATCATTAAAAGAAAGAGGAAGCCAACATAATTAATTTCCCCCCTTTCCCAGAAGAACCCATCCATCTCTTTGAAGACGACTCGCAGTTTCACACTCCTACGAACATAATTAGCATTGCCCAAAGTTACGAAACTAAAGTTTGATGCATGGTTTTACAAGGAGGGATGATCAAATGACAAAGTGATATCATGACGGCTGACAGCTTCTTGTATTCTCTACATCCCATAATTATTCTATGACGTATCATCCTCAAGCAAGGTCATGGGTCATAGTAATGATATATAGCTTGTTCCAAAGATGGAAGAAAAGGCCCTTTGGGCTTTCAATGGGTCGGGTTCTTAACATAAACATGGCCTTGAAATTGAAACCTTCGCTCATGTATACTGTTTCCACCTGACTTTTGATTTTATTTTTCGCTGTTATTTTTGTCTCTTCACATCTAATATTTCTCAGGTGTTTTTTTCAACGAAAATGAAAGATTTTTTTTTCACGAAATGTTTTTCAAAAGTTCCTAGACCTCTAAACACTTTTGACCTACCACTACCTTAGACAGGGGTTGTGTTAAGTTGTGAAAATTACACAACTTTACACTGTAAATTCGTTGAGAATTTTTTTAAAACACAACTTAAAGCTTATCAGTACAAGTTTACAGGAGGGATTAGACCGCCTTGCAAGGTCACTGGACAGCCGACAGGTGGTTATCTCATCAACTCAGCTCTCAGTTAACATAATAAAAAGAGGATCATGGGGGACCAATGGTCACCGATTAGGTATTGTTTAATATAGAAAGGGCGCAAGTAGCTACAATTAGTGCAGCGGGCCTTTAACACAAACCCGTGTAAGGAATGAACCACCAAATATTATGTATAAAGTCGTTACACAACGAATTTGCAGTGTCGTACCATAACGGGTATTTAGGTATTAAGGTATTTAGGTATTTAGGTATTTAAGTGCCTGTAGACTTATACAGGAAAACTTGTATAAACTACATTGCTTCTAGACATATAAAAGCATACAAAACAAAATAATTAATACGTTACGGGTAGCATAAACTAAAGTGTACTCGAGAGCTAAACCATGGATAAAAATTCGCCTACGTCTTTAAATTGTCCATCGAAGTGAATATGCCACAGTTTGGTTGATTTGATATCGCAGTTTGATTGCTTCTCATCACTTACATCACAAAAATCGGCATTCTAAAACGATTTGCAGACTAGAATACATTCAATGATTTTTGTACTATCTTTCCATGGTGAAGGGAATGATCCGAAGGGAGTTATTGCAGGGATTCGTTATTGACCATGGTTAGACTGTGATGTTGAAGCTCAATGTTAGTAGATTTCAGTTTGTAACAAAAAATAGCACTTACACAAACACCAATACAAACCCAATACCCGCTGTAACACCGGTTCCGAGACAACAACCCCAGCATGTATACCAACTAACACCAAAACCAACACAACACCAGCATCAACA
>BEXV01003752.1:14055-24955 GCA_003118195.1 Hemicentrotus pulcherrimus | reverse complement strand
AAAATATTATGAATTATATATGGTTAATGCACCATTCAGCATGGGCAAATTTTTTTGTAGGGCCCCCAAAATCATGTCCCCTTTTATAACACGCCAGTGTCCGTATTCACTTTGTACATGTATTACCATGGATCTCATGGTACAACTGAGCATGTTTCCGACATTCATATTCCACGAACTTCAAGGTAAATATTTTGTCCTTGTAAAATTGTTTTACATGCCTTATTTACATATATTAGTTCACTAATTTTCATTTACTTGAACCTAATTTCTGTTATCATCATTATGAGTATTTCTGTTTCGTCATAGGGCTCGGGAGACTTGTAACGATGGTACTGTTGCATCCCTTAGGGGAGTCTTAACGGACCTGGGCCTCAACAACACTTGTGAGGAAGATCCAGAGTAAGATAATATTTTTTCATTTTAAAAGATGTGATGGTGACTGTTTCCAACATAATTATACAGTTACTTTCACTCATAAAAGGGAACAATAGTAAAACATGCACAAATACAAGTTATAAACACGTGCAAGATGCACATAAGTGGAAATAGGGGAAAATCATTACGTTGAGATTGAAGAAGCCAAAACAGGCAAGAGACCTGTCGAAGGGGAGCTCCTTGCTTTAGTTGAATATTGTACGTTTTTTAAGCATTAGAAAGGGAAAATAAGAAAGAAAGAACAGAGATAATTATGAATATATAATTATACGTAGCTTGTGAGTAAATATATTATTTCAGGAATTTAATAAAAAAAATACTTTGATTTAAAAACAGATTACAGTTAGAGCAATGATAATATTAGTGTTGATAGTAATAGAATTAATAAAGATAATTGTTACATTAAAGTAATATACAACAATAATAGTGATGATGATGATGATAGTAATAAAAATGGTTATAGTATAATGGAAAAATAATAATTAAGCATTGTAGGGCTGACGGAGAGGCAGGAATATAATTTATTTTTACAAATTTCTTTAAATTGTAAACACGAATCAGAAACGGAAGGAATTTATCTTTATCCTGAGTATAAAAAGGGGCGAATGTAATATTCCAACCCCAACTCTCTTTGTTTAAATTATCAATATTTAATCAATTGTCATCCTCTTTTAGCTATTTCTATAATAATTTTCTGCACTTTATCTTTTCTCATCTTGTCAGTGACATTATGTGGCTCCAGTGTGCCCGATATACAGATAGCCCGTACTGTACCCCCTACAGAAGGCAGGAACCAAACGCCGGGGGCACCGGGGGCACATCGACTATTGCGGCCGTATCAATGACGTTCCTGTTCCTTCAAGTAGTTTCCACTCTCTTGCTAAGTGGTTGCAAAATTGATTGATTGATTGACTGACTGAAATCTACATATTTTTTCTTTTAATTGACAATATAGGAAAAAAATAAACGTAAAATGAATGGACCTGTACATCGGGACAAGTCACTAAATTGTCCACGTACTTGAAAAATTACAAAAATTGGTAAGGGTATGGATAATTTTAGTTCTTAACTGTATACAAACACGCTCAAAAAAAAATTGTTTCTTCTAAAAGAAGGTTTTAACAGGAGAATGCAATAAAGCAATGATGGTCCGTTACCACAAAGAAAAAAAAAAGTGAAATATGGGAAACCAATTAAGAAGCAAAACTTGTGTGGTAAATAAAATACAAAAATATTGTAACTGAATTCGATAGCAATACAGATACATGTAACAAAAATGTTAGTCCCTGACACATTAGAATTTTGAATAACATGTCAACAAAGAAGTAGGGTAAAAAGATTTCACGCATGTAGCCATTTATAATATGCGTGTATGTACATCCCGACTTGGAATGACTCTGTGGAAAATCAGTACAAATAGATGACCAAGAATTCGTACAGACCCACTCGAAAGAATGTATATTCAGACCTGTAAATGAACGTCTTATTATATTTAGAAATCATTAATATGTAGCTCCAATGATTATCATAAATTGCATATATTTAGTATAGATATATACCATGTAGAAGGTATACATTCCATCTCTAGATGTCCTATATCTCACAGTAGTTTAGCATTACCATTATTATTACCTAATAGCTGATAGTATGAATTTACACACTCCAGACTATTGATTTTTGTATATGTTTTAGCAGGAAGTATGTACAAGCACTGATCTCAGCAAAGTTTTTGTTTAAGTTTATTCGCAATTTATATGCGACACAAACTTCCTTAATATATAGTTTCTTATAGCGTTATTAGAAATTTAGTTAGTTTTCAGTGTTTAAAAAAATAATTTTATGAATGATGATGTGGTAACTAAATATCTGAAATTGAATTTGGAACATTAACTTTCTACTGTCGTTTGTTGATATCGGCGTTACAATATACTGTATATAAATTCGTTAATCATCATCATCCTTATCATTTGTTTAGTGTCCATAAGAAATAACGTGTTCTTCTCAAAAGCATAGCAGCTTTAATCCATAGAATTTTATGATAGACTTATAATTACAAATCGGAAATGTTTGATACAGTGCTTTTATTTATTTTTTGTTTACCTCTTGTGCAAGAATGACGTATTCCTCACAAACATAAGGGTGCTGATATTAATTTATTATTAAATAACAAACGTATAAACTGAACAGAATCAGCGGTTTAATCATATCATGGTGGCGATATCGTAAAGGTTTAAATGTAATACATATCTCATTTTGAAACTAAAGATTAAAGAAACGTTCTATTCGTTGTGATCATGACGTGCCAAACCTGACACTTTTCTCCAACTCCTCGAGAAAAAAATATAACTCTCTTCTTTCGGCATCGCCAACTTCTATTCTGTACATAATCCAATCCCTTTGAAAGACCGTCATTGTCTAAAATCAAATCCCGAAAAAGAATTAAAAACATTATTATGAAGGTTGTCACTTTTATTATAAAATTCTTTTTTAAGTTAAAATTTCTGCTTGCAAGAGAGAACATAAAGACATTGCTTTATAATGCTCTCTGAATTTTTTTCATATGCCACATTTTCTTATCACTTATTGGTATATTCCTCCCATCATGGTATGACATTTTCAAAAAGAAATCCAGGTGAATTCTCATGATGGAAAAAGAAGATTCAATATAATGTACAACCAGGCGGATTGATTTATATATCCATACTCCTATGATTAGAACTTTAGATGACCTAATATTAACAACGGTTTTCTCCACAATATGTTATTTCGTAACGATATTTTGTAGAATTGTTCGAGGAAATAAGTTTCTTACCTTGACCTTTGCATTCAGAGTATGTTCTGTTTGGTTTCATCCAGTTCTTCCTCAAGATTAGCAACAACTTCACCAGCTTCCTCATATCGCGGAAGTAAATCCGGTAGGATTTAAGAATCAAAATGCAATCAGAGCCTCTTTGTACCTTATTCACGTGACTTTCATTATAAATAAAATTCTTCAAAAAGAAAATAGTTTCTCATTCGGCAGACCTATTTCTACGTCTCCACCAAAATTAATTATTTATTGAAGAATCATGCATTCAAGAACTGGAAACTTTACACTAAGTCATGAAGGCTTTTTAGACTTTAAATTCGTGTATAATATTTATTTTGTCAATTTATGTAGGGTAAAGGAAATAATATTTATTTTACATCAAGATGGCAGGTTTTCTTGTCATTGTCCTTCGCATGGTCATGGCCAGTTGACTGGTGCTCACCTTGGAATTCGTATTATTAATAGATATATATTATATAGAAAACATTTGACCTTTCTTTCTCAAATGTTGGTATAAATAAAATTATCCTATTTTTGTTCTCTCTTGAAAAAGGTTCCTGCAAAACTCTCGATTACAAAAATTAATAACTATTTTGGGGGAGTATTCCAAGTTCTCTTTTCTAACATTATATTAAAAAAATACTTTATTTATAATATTGTTAAGGAAACTTTAGAAATAAAATGACGTACAAATGTTAATTAAAGGAAACATAAACAATTTGATGAAGAATAGTAGTTGATAATTCATAATTATTGACCTACAGGTCAAGGGCTAGATTGTTGTTTTTTGTCTTCAGATCTTCGACATCATTTCGGAGTTCAATATTGTGAGCTTGGTCTTCGTCTCTTCTTCATCTTGAGGATCCTGAAATGATTGAAATAAACCTTACATATTCAAAAAAGAGACAGAAATGATTATGAATGCGTTAGCATAGTCAATACTTTCTTGTTGGGGGCAATCCATGACGTGAATACGCCAAATATGACCACATTTGTCGATTTGAGTTTTAATTCCCATAGATTCGGTTGTATCCCCCCTCTCTCTCTCTATTCGCTTGTTCTCTGATAAAATTGTATTGGTTTACTTTGATACAATTTTGTAAACAATATGTACCTTATAATATGCAATGACTTTTTTTCAAACTTGATTTTATATACGGTGTGGATTTGTATATATTTGGGGGTAAAGATCAAGGACATAGACGAAAGGTAATCGAGTAATAACAAAATTGATTAAAATATCACACTTTTCTTTCATTTCTGACTTTCTTGATTTTAAATTCATATGCAGCTGGTACAATGGCTGGCTTTTTTAATCAAGTGCATCACGTGACGATTATATCTCAAAATGTTTATATAGCCCCCGTAAATTTTTTTCACATTACCACTTTGCTCTACAGGACGCCCCCCTCCCCCAAAAAAAGGAGAATTTTTAGAACATTTATTTCTTCAACATTATATCTAAAACTTTATTTACAAATCACAATGGTATATCGACCCTTTTGAGAATCATTGTCTAATTATTTGATATATTCATTGTTTCGCGTGTTTTAATGAACGTGGTGAATCTAAAAGCTCCTCGTACCAAAACCATTGGTAAGCGAGAAACTGATATTTTTACAGTTTTCTTCAAATTTCTGACAGAAATCTCACGGGTTTGCTAGAGATGATGAATATCAATAAAGTCATGTTTCATTTAGTTTGAGAATTTTTTAGATCGGCTATATTCGCAAAGCTAGCCAATCACTTTAATTCATGACTGCATGAACAAAATGATCAAAAACTTTTTTGTTTTAGCCTTTGCCTTTTCATTCTCATATTGATATCGTTTAATTTTAAAGGCCTTTACATGTCATTGATAACATAATAATAATAATTTCAGGTTTCACGCATTTGACATACTAATTTCGAGAGCCAATAGTAACTCCTTGNACAGGGGCATCCACATTTAAAAAAAAAAAATGTAAAGAACCTAGAAGCTCCTTATATAACTGAAGCACTGGAAAACGAGACACTGAAATGTTTATAACTTTCTTCAAATATCTGACAGAAACCTCACGTGTTTGCTACAGATGCTGTGCCTACAGGTTGGGTTTGAAGGACTGCATGTTGCTGAATGTACGGCAAATCGCATGGTTGGTCCTTCAAGTTCTTACCATGGGGGCTGTACCTCGCAATGAGGATCGGGACGGAATGAAACGAGTGAAAACACAAATAGAGACACGTATAACCGTTCCTGCATGTAATACATGTCCCCCTGCAAATGCAACTAGAAGATCCAGAAGAGGAAAAAAAGCCGCCGGTGTTCTTTTTGCGGCAAAGAATTTCCCTCGAGTGCCGTCTTCAACGTCATGTGAAAAGTTGTCGTCAAGTCAGCACAACGCTAAAATCACCATTATATAAAATCTATCATGTGACGTTGTTAATATCAATATTTAACCATAAAAAACGAAATATGGCCGAATGAATCGTTAAGTGATATCCGGTAGCTATTATTTTACTTGCAAACAACTGCATCGTACGTTGATTGGTTGTGCGCGGGTCATGATTTGAAATATGCAAATAGTGGCACTGACACTCCTTTGAAGTTTATTATCGTACCCAAACACGTCATGCACGTAGGCCGTCACTATATCTCAAACGTTTTGATATTTTCCGAAATTGTATTAAGACTAGGAGTATATGCCCATGGTTTAGTCACGGGACAAGAATCATTCTTGGATTTTTTTTATAGGAAGTTAAGCCAACAGATGAATGCAAGGCTGTAGGTTACCTAGACGAAGGTATGTAAATGCACAAATAATCTGTTTTCTGTAATGAGATGAAAATGATTAAAAAAAAGGCCAATCCGACCGAGGAAAACCAATTACAGGCAAATACTTGGAAAACAACGAATAATGCACAGTATCTAGTGACCTCATCGCGTGGTAATGTGTACAAAAGTAACTAGGAACATCTTCCAAAGCAAACCTGGTGTTTAAACATATATATATATATATATATATATATATATATATATAAGCGTGAAGAAAATGGTCTAGGAACGTGAGACGTAGCTGTACTTTACAAGTTTATTGCGAGCTTTCGGCTTACTTCTAAGTTTATTCCGAAAGTATTTCTCGTNAAACACACAGTCAAGCTGGTAAGTGCATGGAACCATTGTATTTTAGCCTAGGCCTAGAGTCTAGTATTATTGTAGATAAAGACAGTCTAGGCTAATCAGTTCAAATGCATGCATCCGCTAAAGAAGTTAAATTTTGTTTTTAGACCTAACTTTAGATAAATGGTAGATCTAGATCTACCGTAGATCTATGGGCATGGCTATGAACTTGAAAGTTTAAGTTGAAAAGAGGTGACCATAGTTCGCGGAGATTTTGACAATATTACAAAATGTGACAAGTGTATTTGTTTTAATTATTGCCATATGGATGGCAAAGTCTTTACTACAAATTGGTTCCAACTAGAACTAGAACATTTATCGTAAAGGATTCGTGAGATATCGCGATCTAAAAATTCGATTCGGATACGATGACGTATATTATCGGAGTAGTACCGCGTGCGCGCGCCCTAAGCACGCGCTAGCTTAGCGCGTATAGTAAAAAAAAAAGTCATAAAAACAACGAGGTCTAGGCTAGACTACTTCGTGCACGTGCACAGGGGTAAGTTTCGTGAAGTTTGCCGATTTAATGTCAATATTTTCACAATTTTTTACCCAATTCCAGAGAAAGTTTTGTCTCTGTGTAATTTTATGTTCCTGTTTCCATTGGTGATAATATCAGATTTTCGAAATCTTACCGATTTTTAGAGATGGCGTTTTTTAGAGATGGCGAACTTTTGTCACAGTCGCATGTCGTGCCAGTAAAGTCTGCACAGCACAGCAGACCCTATGGTCGGCTTCTGTCTTTAAAGTTTACACAGCAGACCCTATGGTCGGCTTCTATCTCTAAAGTTTGCATGGTCGGCTTCTAATATCTCTAAAGTTTGCATAGCAGACCCTAAACCGAATTTTTTGTCTCTTTTGTTCGTTAAGCCTCATTCTTAATTTTATGTAGATCTAGACCCTAGATCTAGACTCTAGATCTAGTCTAGACCTAGATCTAGGCCTAGTGTAGACCTTGTCTAGACCTAGACTAGGTCTAGATAGGGTCGGCTCAAAGAGAGAGCCGGCCCTTGGCCTACCCTAATAACAGGCTTAATGAATGAAAGAGACGGAAAATTCGGTCTAAGGCAGCAGGCCTAGACTGGACAGAAATAACCGTCTGGTATGGCCTAGATGGGTCATTCTTTTATAGATCTAGACCCTAAACTGACATTTGTCGATATTCCCTAGACCGCTTAGATCTAGGCGCTAGACCTAGTATGAGTAGATCTAGATCTATGTGTTGAAGATATCACGGCTAGATTTTAGCCGTTAGGCCCCTCCCATAAACATGACAAACTTGAGGAGAAATACATCATTTATCTTCAATTGCAGTAATTTTCTAGGCAATTGTCAGTCCCTAAAAGTTCCCTTTTTATTCCCCCTGCATGCGATTCGTACAAAAAAGAATTTAACTGAGCGTCAGGGCAGTATCGTCTTATCGTATACCTGTAGAGTGTATCTTCAACGTACGATGGCATAGGCCATCATTCAGTCTATATATCCGGAGGTCTAGTGAAGCCAGACGTAGTCTCAGTGGAACAACCGACGATATAGACACTGAAGCTTTTGGTCTAACCCTAGACATGGACGTCTTTCTCTAAAGTGAGGAGCGCCAACCCTAATTCCAAATACGAGGCTAACGAACGNATAATTTCCTGAAAAAGAACCATTTAACACACAGTCAAGCTGGTAAGTGCATGGAACCATTGTATTTTAGCCTAGGCCTAGAGTCTAGTATTATTGGAGATAAAGACAGTAGGCTAATCAGTTCAAATGCATAGGACATGCATCCGCTAAAGTAGATCTAGATCTAGATCTAGATCTAGACCTAGATTCTAGAGCCTAGAGGTCTAGATTTAGACCGAATTTTTCCGTCTCTTTCGTTCGTTAGCCTCTAGACTATCTACAGATGTAGGGTCGGAGAGAGCCGACCCTATCCCAATAAGAGGCTAACGAACGAAAGAGATGGAAAAATTCGGTCTAGATATCTAGAGTCTACCGCTAAAGAAGTTAAATTTTGTTTTTAGACCTCTAGATCTAGTCTAGACCTAGATCTAGATCTAGTCTAGACTCTAGATCTAGTAGACCCTAGTAAAGTTTGTACAGCACTCAGCAGACCCTATGGTCGGCTTCTGTCTTTTAAAGTTTGCACAGCAGACCCTAGGCTATGGTCGTCTAGACCCTAGATCTATCTCTAAAGTTTGCATTAGACTATCTCTAAAGTTTGCATAGAATCTAGAGTCTAGATCTAGCAGACCCTAAACCAAATTTTTTGTCTCTTTTGTTCGTTAGATCTAGATCTAGATCTAGACCTAGAGATCTAGACTAGGGTCTAAGCCTCATTCTTAATTTTATGTAGATCTAGACTAAGTACCCAGTAATCGGCCGGGTCCAGTTTTCGGCCGATTGGTTGGATGCATGATAAAATTCCTTTAAAATACCTCGCATAGACTCTAATAGCATAACACATATCCCACACATACCATACCATGCCAGTGTCACTGAAGAACCACATTTGCAATGAAAAATATATCCTAAAATATCACATTTTAGCGATGCAATCGGCGGTCTCGCTACCCAAATCTGAAAAATCAAGTATCTTACGCGTGTCTGTAAGAAATATGGGTACCATAAAATGTGATTTATTTCAAGTATTTTTCAGATTTAGAGCCCGATTTTGTGTTAATCGCAAGCTCAAAAATATCTCACCGCATGTATCAAGTCAATCAGGCCCCGGAAGCTCCGCCATTTTGTCCGGATCAATTAGAAGCCAAAATAAGCCCCTTTGCATAATTCATGAGCCTTATGAATTATGCATTCTGTAGGATGCTCCCCGCGAAAAGCGTATTGGAATGATGTTCACTAGACTACATGGTAAAAGACATTATGCGTATCAGCGTAATCATAGAGGTCAAATAATCCACTGTACGGAATGATGGGTAATTTATTCATCACGCTTCGCGCTAGCAACGCAAGTGATTCAGCGAATCAGCGTGGATTATTCTGATGCGATCACCGTTAAGTGAAATANGTTTGGTCGATCTCCGGGGAAAACCATGGGGAAAACCCCGGAAGAGGACAATGCGGCAGATGTTGGCCGCTCGCGCCCGTTCCGGAATCGCATTCCAATTCTAATTCATGTTCTAAAATGCCTTGTAAAGGACCACTGAACTGGAATATTCCAAAGGTGTGACTGGAATATTCCAGTTCAAGTTGGTATTGAACAACCACTACAACGGGCTTTGCCTGAGTCACACCTTTGCGTATTGCGTATTGCTGCGTTTCTATGGCAAGCCGTTTTAACATTTATTCATATTTCTTGATATCAAGAAATGATTTTTCTGTTTTAAAGCAATGGTAATTCTTGATATCAAAAATTCGATTTCTTGATATCAAGAAATAAGAATAAATGTTAAAACGGCTTGCCATATAAACGAAGCAATACGCAAGCCAAATACGCAAAGGTGTGACTCGGGTATTACATACAGTGTATATATATATATATATATATATATATATTATATATATATATATATACATACATATACGTTTATGGCACGTCGTTTGCCCAACAATTCTGATGCAGACTGTTTATCGACTGATAAACAGTGTTCAAGTTATTGAAAATAACTATGTTTATCACTGGATAAACATAGTTTCCCCAACAATTTGCCAAACAGTTCAGATAAACACTCTTTATTGAGCGATAAACTATGATTATGGATTGATAAACATTGTTTATCGACAATAACTATATATCGCTCGATAAACAGAAAAGCAGAGTTATTTGTATTTTGTCTATCATACACAGTGGCCCGAATTCCCAGAGGAGGTTTAAATTTAACCCATGGTTATACATGTACCTTCATTTACATAACGGTTTGAAATTAGCACAAAATAAGCGCATCATATAGTCAAGCAGTCTAATATTAGAGGCACGCAAGGCAAGGTACGCTTATTTTGCACTAATTTTTAAGCTATGGGTTATGTAAATGAAGGTTTAAGCCATGGGTTAAATGTACATATTGCTTCGGTTATCTCATTTTCGCTCGCTGGAACATTGCCAGCACAAACCACGGACCTCTACCTCCCGGACGGATCATCGCCCTTCCCATTCACTATACGTTACGTACTAAAAGGCTGTATTGTCTGACTGTTCATGAATATTCATGTTTTTCACTTACCTTGGCAAAATTTTTGCTTTTACTAAATGGAAAAATGACGGTGAGGGTTGGATAAAATATACATAATGAACCAAGCAGAAGTGATCTTTGATAATTCATGCTTCTTATCCTTCATGTGCTTGACCTATAATCTTAAAATCGCTTGGCAAACTGAGTACAAAGTTCGACTCGTTTCATATGTGTATTATGGCAATGACGAGGTTGCACTATTTTGATCAAATTACTGTGGGTGAACTGTCAAAAGTGAATGGGACATGAGGGTTCCAATGAAAGAGCTAGTGATCGTTTAAACAAAAATGAATTTTTAATGATTTTTTTTTTTTGGGG
>BEXV01003751.1:22922-33474 GCA_003118195.1 Hemicentrotus pulcherrimus | reverse complement strand
CCCCCCCCCCCCCCCACCCCAAGTAAATTCAAACGTGGTTTATATCTGATTCGATACCAGTGATATACAAATGTGGCTGACATGACATGATTTTCAGGGATTTTTCCCCACTTTTTTAAATGGTATACTTTTTCATGCGTTTGTTGGAAAATGACATATTTCAAAATTTCATATACACTCTTTCATAAGATGTTTAATACTGTACTGTTCATACATGAATTTTTAAAATAATTAGCAATTTTCTAGGTGTAATTTTTTTTTTGACTCACACGGTATGAAGATCATCACTTGATTTTCTTTAAATTTCGTACTACAGACTCAAAAGAGTTAGCCACTGCTAATATAGTAACTATAAACATTAAAAAGGTCAACTTCTTGTTATCCAAATATTTCCAATTTCACAAATTTCTGTATTTTCTTTAAATCTGTTATACAGCATCTGGTTGTCACCATGCCTGTGTCTCTCGGTGAGTGGCGTGTCAGGATTGGCACGTTTATACGTCGGCGGAAAAAAGAATATGACTACAATTACTTTTGGAATAAACTTGTCAACTTGATCAAAAGAGCCAGGAATGTTCAGTCACCCGATCGAGAAAACAACTCAGAATGTAACACTTCGCCTCGCACTCCTCAGACTCGGTTACAATGTGACGGTCCTGATTATGATGCTGTCATGGAGAGTGGATCCTCATGTGATGTAAAAATCCCCGGACCTAACGAGTTCTCTTATGAGTCTTCGTGTGCTCAAAACAGTGGTTCTCCAACGGCAAACGAGGTCAACCCTGTCTCTGATGCCACTGAAGTGAAAATTCCTGTTTCCCGACCCTGCGTAGAAGATGAATTGGACAATAGACACATAACCATCAATCTAGTGTCACATGAATACCCCACTAATTCTACTCAAATAACAGACCAGCCTGAAGTTGCAACATCAGAGTCATACTCACATGTACCTGCAGCCGTCGCAGGTGAGACAGATCATATCCAAATATACAAGGAGGAGACATCAAACTCTGCACCATCGGGAACAGAGGACCAATCATCAGGCTTGTCACCTAAACCCAGGCAAGATACAACGAGAAACACCAGCCAGCCCTATCCCTTTGAAACAAACTGTAATTAACAATTCTTCGTGTAAACTATGTCATTTAACAGATTAATGTAACTAGCATGGAGCTATATAAGATATTTTTTTATAGAGGACAGTTTGATAATTTCAATCTGCTGTGGAAATGTTTGATTTGACGTTCGTTGCACTATAATCAATGGTAAAAATGTCCTTTACCATTTCACAGAATTCTTATGCTCCCGTGATTCTTCCCCCCCCCACCTTTTTTTTTTTGGGGGGGGGGGAAATAACGTTTACTTATTCTTTTTAAAATTGTCTTCTGTCCATCAATTTTATTAAAAATTAACGGAATATCATAAATCATCTTGACAAATGGCTACATGAACACCCTTTCATCAACTGTAATATTATGTTGTATTGGAAATGTTAAAATAAACTAGATACCATTAATTTGTATTATTATAAACAAAAACGCCAGGAATAAAATGTGCCACAAGGATATCATCTCAGTATGGCTTGTTCATAGTTTACAGAGTTTAAAGTGTGTCTTCTAATCGTTATTTTCTCTTTTTCCTTAGGAAGTCACAGAGAATCACGGATCACCGACATATCCGGTTCCCCTACCAGGGACAACCACTGGTGAAGCAGATGCAATCAAAGGAAATGAATGTTCAGACATGACCAACATACTCTTATTGAGATCCGGTGACGTAGAACGAAACCCTGGTCCAAATGATAAGTAAGCAGCATGAACGAGCATCTTTGGAACATTACAATCCATTGTTTCATATTCTACTGAACCAGAATCCGAGTCTACGGTTACGTTAATAATGAAGGAAAACTTAATGAGACTAATTGTCTTTATTACCCCAATTCTAAACAAGTCCTTAAATCCACCGTCGGGTTTCAATTCTTGACTAGTAGAATAAGGGTCTATAATAATCTTTGGATTATTTTGATGAATGTAATCAAGAGGGAAGAAGTTTTGCATGTTCTCGTTATGTTTGAAAGGTACATGTCGTAATATTTTGTAGTGTTTTTCTAGTTCTTGCATGACAAGCAATGTTATAAATTGTTATAATTCAATGCAGTAAAACACTTTATTCGCAAGTCAGAGAAGCAAAATGAAAATTCTGTTGATACTATATGAAATTAATATTCTTCTTGTGTCTATAATTTAGCCCCGGAAGTCTGACCGACCTCGAGCTCTATCTTCTTGCCGACGGTATGGATTCATCAGATTTTAGGAAGGTCGGACTAGCATTAGGATTTTCTGAGACTCAACTTAAGTCGGTTTGAGAAAGACAAGCTTGGCGACTCCATGCATGCTACCTATCAGATGCTTTACGAATGGCGGAAGACAGTACGTGATAGCGAGGCGAGGAGACTTTGGTCGACATGTTAGAAAGCATTAAGCTGGTACAGCTTGCTGATAGTGTACGAATAGGTAATAATAATAATGATGGGTTCATGTATAGCTATAGAAATCTATGTACATTTTCCTCACTACAAGGTGAGATGGGTACCTGGCAGGGATTAACTCCTTAAAATGCTAGTGCACTGTAAAGGTAGCCATATTAAAGACGGGGTAATAATTATCGAGCGTGTCAAGTTAGACATGAGCGCTATACAAGAACCCATTTTAGTTATTAGTATTTTTGCTATTAATATTATTTAGCATTATGTGCTAAATTTATAAGTACGATTGCATCTTCCATTAAAAATTTGCAGCAAAGTGAGGAGTTTTAGAATATTGGAATTATTTAACATTTTCTATAAGGGTGTCCTCACTTTTGTTGGATACTGCATACAATGTATATAATATACACACACACACACACAGATATATATATATATAGAGAGAGAGAGAGAGAGAGAGAGAGAAAGAGAGAAAGAGAAAATGTATCACGTATAGTATCCCCACTAGAGTTAGGATCGGATTAAATATGTAAGAAATTGCGAATTTATTTTACTCTCAACTCCAAAATACGCATACGCGCTAACGTATGGAACCAAATGCCTTGGATTTTCATATCCATATGGATAAACAGTTAAAAAGGAGGAATCTCCGTCCAGAAAGCAAGTTATTATTAAAGCTGCATTCGATCAGTTCATGGATTATACGAATATCAATCGTAGCTTTTGAAAGTAGAAATCGTTTTTATCTTTTATGGTTATGAAATGCACAAAGATCATACACATTTTAATATGACACTTACCGCAATATTCGCTCAAAAAAACATGATCTAAAACCCGACTAATTAACGAACAGGCCTGACATTGTAGTATTGACCCGAGTAACCCTTCCCTGGAGCAGTGACATCAGGGCACAATGTCCATCCACTAATCAATGTGAGAGCCCCTATTTAGGAAATAAATGATTTGCCAACCACTGATCATGATTCACATGCAAATCTAAATTGAGATTTGGGATGTAACGTATATTGATATTACATTTCTGTGATTCATGGTTTAATGTCCTTTTTTTTTTTGCTGGCGCTTTTTATATTTGTTTATATTTAAACAATAGTAGCATTCTTTTTCAAGTAATTTTAGAGACAACGTTCTTCACCATGTCATCACAGGTCAGGTTGGTGATGACATACCCTCGATGACAGAGGAGGAAATCAAGCGGGTTGCTGAAGATGTCAAACGCTATTTGGCAATTCACCTCTGTCAGATTCAAGCCGATCCACTGAACAGCGAGCTCCTACTGAAATTTGACCGAATCTTCACCAATCTAACGTTGATGGAAGAAGACAAAGGTATTAAGCTCAAAATACCGCTTCTATACGACTACCTCCTTAGGACTGAAGTCAACGGAATCTATCCTAAACGCTTGTTAGTGGAAGGTGAGGGTGGTGTGGGGAAGACCACTTTCTGCGCCAAGATCGCTTGGGACTGGATCCATGGAAAAGGTTACCAAAATTTCAAACTGGTTCTTGTCATCCTTCTTCGCGAGGCAAAGGATAAAACTGTTGGAGAGATAGTGAAGACGTATCTTTCTGACAACAATCCGGTCACAGCCAAGCAGCTAGACAAGCACATCCTCTCAAATCCGGATGGTGATGTCTTTCTTGTCATGGACGGCCTAGATGAGTCTACTATCGATCTTAACAGCAATCAGCAAATCGCCCTGATCACTTCCAATCGTCTGTTTAATTCAGGCACAGTACTAATCACATCGCGACAATGGAGGTCAGATGAGATTAGGAATAACGCCAATCTCAGAAAGGTGTTTGCTTTCATTGCTGCAGAAGGTTTCTCTGCTGAAAACCTCTCTTCCTACATTACCAAGTTCTTTCTTCCAGACACAGCTTCCTCTGAAGATCTGAACCGATTCATATCGAACAACGATGTGATCAGAGAGAACATGGCCCCCTACCCCATCTATATAGCCATGCTGTGCATCATGTGGAAAGAGTTTGATGGAGAGCGCCGAGAGGCAATGTCCAAGCTGCAAACATTTTCCAAGCTCTTCAATGAGATGATTGACTTTTTGGTTGATCATTACCTATCAAAGCCCATTCCATCAGGTATTGTTGAAAGCAAATTGAGGGAGAGTCGTTCAGAGATTCGTCATCACCTGCTTCAGATTGGCAACATTGCCTTCAAGGGACTTCTTGAGAGACGGTTGATATTCACAGTAGAAGAGTTTCAAAGCTGTCCAGAGTCCATCGATGTAGGTTGTAAAGTAGGTGTACTCACAAGAGAAAAGAAAGTTCTTCCGAGGAGAGACAGAAGAAATAATCCGAATTCAGCAGTTCAATCAGTGCAGTTCCCTCATAAGCTCTTCCAGGAATATCTATCAGGAATGTATCTTGCATCTCTCTACAACTCAAACCGTGATGAGTATGACGGGTTGATAGCAAAAATCATAACGGACGCAAGAGAATACCGGTATCTACTGTACTTCACCTCGGCCCAGCAGAAGGAGATCGGATTGGATATCGTACCTCGTCTCACAGCATTGAAAAGACTATTCTATGGCATGGGTGATAATGATTTCATAATAGATGTAGTATACGAGAGCCAAGACCAATCAGTAGCCAAAGCAGTGGCGGATCATCTCTTCTCTAAGTCCAGGAAGACACTGGAAATCACCGAGAAGATGCATGCACACACATTATCAGGTCTTATCTTCATCATGAATCATCGTGAAGTGGTAAGAAAAGTAAAGTCGAATTGTAGCAACATATCAATTTCATCTACGAATGATCTCTTTGAGTAATACAGTTTCTTTTTTATTTAAATTTCAGTCTCTCAGACTTAGGATGACGTCGTTTAGTTTGAACGCTTGACTGTATAAATATATACCCTGTATACAAAAGATGCTTTAAATCCCGACATGCGCTAATAAGGCAATACATTCTTTAAAAAATTGTGCTCACCCACATGTTGAAAAGTAGCTTGATAGAACCGATTTTAATTAATCATGAAGCATATTTATATATATATATATAAAAAAAAAACTTCTGAGGATCTAGCATGAGTTCAACTCCGATAATATTTAGAATCTGAAAACTGCAATGTACACGAAAAACATTTACTCTTATTATTTACATTATTTAATGAGTATCAGGAATTTAATCTGATAATAAAAGTTGTGATTTATTGCAGCACAACCCGTCTTGAATGTACATTTATTTGCAATGTAACCTTGTTCAATAATATAATACATTTAATACAATGAATCCCAATAGGATTTGTAGTGCATACTGTTCAAACCCCTGGGATGAAGGCACATACGGAAAATGGCAAAAACATGTTAAAAAAAATCAGTATTAATGTTAATTATTTAGGATAATCCAGTATTATTTTCATGCGTTCATGTTACTAGGGTTACAATATTTTTGTGTGACAATGTACCTTGTAGGATCACCTGTTTATTAAGAGGTCATGTGGACGGACGGCTTCAGAGGACCTGGCTGAATTCATGTGCTCATCACGATCACTGAGATCTTTCAAGATCGATAGTACTATGCATGATGTCTTCTACTCGGTGCTTGCTAATAAAGCCGTCGATTCCAAGGTCGGTATAAACCTGTGTGTTATCCACGTTGTCGTATTTTAGGTACATTATTCTTTTAAAATAATTAATGCCTTATTCAGTCAGGGTAATATTTTTCCTGATGTCATAAGATTGGATTGCATAGGAGCATAATGGGAAACAGAATTTTGTTTTTAGAAAAATACATGTAAATTTCAAACGTCTTGATATATTTCCTAATAAAGAAATGTAAATATTTCGTTAACTTATTTATATAATACTTATTTTGATGTTATTTTTCATGATTTCAGTTAGAGGGTTTTCAAATAAACTATTTTGTTCATCTGAAAAGACCGTCACCACTACTGGGTCAGAAGGGTTTAGACCACACAGAGAGCCATCGAGGTCACTATGATAGGTGGCTATCTCATTAACTCAGCTCTCATTTAACATAAGAAAAAGAGGATCATGGGGGACCAACAGGCACCAGGGGCGGCCGAGCGACTTCCAAAGTGGGGGGCACCAACAAAAAAGGGCACTTTCTGGAAAAAAAGGGCACCTACAGTGGAAAATCTCAAAGCGAAAATATACTATTTTTTAGACATTGGTATATACCCCTACATAGTGATAACATTATCAGTGATGATTTCAATATTTTTTTTCTGTTCCCGCATCATACAAGATATCGCTAAAGTATCATACTTTACAGTAGGGTGTGATGTCTAGTGGGGGGCACTGTGCCCCCCCCCCCCCGGGAGGGCCGCCTCTGACAGGCACCAATTGGGGAAGTTTTCTATATAGAGGGAGCAAGTAGCTACAAGTATGGCAGTGTGCCTTTAATGGCTCTAATCGTAATTACCCAATTCTTCCTTAATTGGATAGATATCAATGTTCGGAATATGTGTTCCTCTTTGGTCAGCAAACATGGGAGAGCAAGTGGGATTACGGAATCGTATTCTCGGCGAAAAGATCCCCTGCTCTCAGGCAATCCTGGATCATAATCAACTATATTACAATATCGTCGTAAAGAATCGTATCAATTGTGTTTAATGTACGATAACACAGGAGGGTTTTCAGGCTCTCTCCGTAAATGTCACTTGTTTATCTTCAACGGCAACTGCTTCACCCATCTTAAGCCACTTTTCCCCACAGTCAACCGATCATTTGATCTAGATTAAGATGTCTTTTTTGATTTGATTTGATTTGATCTATTTATTTCTATGTTATTTTCTTCTTCTTTTGCATTTTTACAAATATATAACAAACAAATATTGCAAATTTACACAGGACAAAAGAATATATGTAAGGCTGGCTGTAACTAATCGAAAACATGCAACAGGAGGGTTGACAAAATAAGCAAAGCTTGATAGTATGACTACCGTCAAAGGATACATAATAATACAAATATGGATGAACAAGATATTGTTAAAAAAGGGAAAAGACAGAAAAAGAAGAACAAAAGAAAGAGGGGATGCACATCAATATTCACAAACTTATGTGGTAGTTGAATTTCAATTTGATATATATAAGATTACCAACAACAACGAAAGAAAATGCAAATTGAATATTAAGTGGCCAACTTGGGATATAATAGAATGAGAAGACTCGCGAGGTACGGCGAGTAAAAACATACATTTTTGGCATTTTCGGCCGGTGTCCGGCCGGTTGCTGTAAAGTAGCTACGGGCGCCGGGACAGTTTTTCAAGCCGTACGGGCGCCGTGGTGATGGGTTGGCTTCTCCCAATTCTCCCGGCGTTTTTATCTGACCGTCAGTCCGTAGAAAGCCCTTAAAGGGCCCGTAGGGCATCTTACGGGTCCCGTGCGGGCTCCGGACGGTGCACGCACGGGCCCCTCACGATTTTGGTGGTAAATTTTCATGAGAAATCTTACGGGGCGCCTTGCGGTGCTCAAGAGTTTCGTACGTGTACCCTACGGTGCCCTAACTGGCCCCTCAAGAGCGCCGGGTGATATGCACAACAATAGGCGTCTGCCGTTCAAGGGCCATTTAAAATGAATATTGCCCGTGCGGGTGTCTCACGGCGGCATCTCGAAATGTACAACTCAATATTAAATACAGGAGATGCGGATACCAGAAGACACCTACAGAGTGGGTCAGAAAAAATGTGCCACTTTTAAAAGGTGTATTGTTTGAAGTATGAATATTTAATCATGAGTTTCATGATATGTCTTGATAGAGTTTTCCTCCCAGTACATTATTAGGTACCATTTTCATTTGAATCTCTGCATGCATGACTGAACATCAGACAATCTTAACAAGACTGCCAAATCTCACTTGCGCCAAGTTGCTAGGTGAGGAATAAAATAATGTTTTGAACAATTATCCAATTAGCCATACAGACAAAAACACACAAACACACACACACACGCACACCCACCCACACACACACACACACCCACACACACCACATGCCCACCCAAAATGTTACTTTTTACCGGGAATTCTTCTTCTCGTACGAAAAGTTCAGTAGCCCCTGTCCTCTTGGTGCGTATTGGCGGATGTTGTGCTTCATGATGATGATGATGATGATGACGATGATGATTAAGACGATGACAATGATGATGATGATGACGTGATGATGGTAGTGAATGTGTACGGAAGGAAAATATTTTTAGGGTTATGCCATTTAAACATTCAGCGATCTTGATAAACACCAATGCTGTCTTTGTTCATTGCACTGTTTTATTCCTCACCCAGTAACTTGGCGCAAGTGAGATCTGGCAATCTTTTAAAGATTGTCTGATATTCAGTGATGCATGCAGAGATTCAAATAAAAATGATCCTAAATGCACTGGGAGGATAACTCTATCAAGATTAAGCATGAAACCCATGATTAAATATTCATACTTCAAGCAATACAACTTTTAAAAAGTGGGACATTATTTCTGACTCACTCTGTAGTCCAGTGCACCGCACGGCACCCGGCCGGATGCCTTGAGGACCCCGACCGGGCCCCGGCAGGGCACCTTCCGGGAGCCATCGGCACACCTACTCATCGGACGGAGCCCGTACGGTTACCGGCCGGCACTCGGCTTGTGGTAGAGGGACGCTACTCGACCAATTTTCTCCGGGTACCTCCCGGGCGCCGCAGAATATGTGACCACACATGCCGTAGAAATGAAAATCGGACGGTTCCCGTACGGTCTCTAAATTCGCGGCAAAAATCGAACGGGGACCGGTATATGTGGCCTAGGCATATTTAGGAGCCCTACTTTAGATCAGCCAGCTGGTTTCAAACCTGGGCCTGCGAGTCGGAGTCTTGAAATGTTTGTATAGTACACAGTGCTTATTGAGTATCCCAAGTAGGCCACTCTTTATTCATACTACTCATACCAGGTCATGGAAGATTATAATCAACGTTTCAATGAATGGAAGCAAAGAAAGTAATGAGTACTGAAAATTATCGATTTTTGTAAAGGGAGTGTAGCATGACAAGACTATATGTCTTTCCCGTGGCCCTACTCGGGTCCAATCGACTACGAACGACACGACCGCAGCATTCACGTGCATACAACATACGCGAAACCGAAGTGTCAGAAGAACTTCGGTCTGTTTCGCGAACGCTAGCGCGCGCTGCCCAAGTAGAGATTAAATCGCTGACTACCGTTAATCAAGTCCATTCGTTTACGTGCACTTGTCCAAAAGAGGACGTAGATGGCGTTAGCAAGTATTCGCCATGCTACACTCCCTTTAACTTCAATGACTCTCATTACTATAGCCGTAATGTCAAATCATAATTTTAAAGCTATTCTACTGTCATTAAGTACTCATATGTCTTCAACAGTAATGTGATTGAGTATTGGTTTGTGTTAAGCCTGTATATATCATACCCACTGCTCACACAGTTACGAGGTAAATATGACTTAGATCACGATGTCTCAGCTTGTAACTCTTCAGTGACTCCCATCCTTAAAACCGTAGTAAATCATCATATTTCTTAAGATACACCCCCCCCCCTCACTCTGCTCAGTAGTCAAATCATAATCCTGACTCAATCATTCAAAACCTATCTTTTCACCTTTTCAAGCTTTGACTAAGCATATCAGTAATGTAAAACCACTACATGTACTACATCAGTCTCAAAAAAAATAAATCAGTAACTATTTAAATTAGAGCCTATTGAGATGTCCAGACCTGTACATCATTACACTGTAGATGTGTATTTTTTATGTTCGGGGGGGGGGGGGGGGAGGGGGATTTTTTTTCATTGTTAGCAACGATATTAGTACAATTTCATTTGGCATAATGTAACTATCATAATAGATTGAGACTCTTGACATCGAGATCCAGGATCTCAGTGAACGTCCCTCTGCATCACGTGATTTCGCTCAGTTCATCTGTAAGATGCCTCATTTGAAAAGCCTAAAACTCGGTTATGACGTCCTCCTTCACGATGACTTCTACTCAACATCTTCGTTGACGGCATCATCTGCAAAAATATTGATTTTAATATATTTTAGGACTCTAAGCAAAT
>BEXV01003751.1:7886-18056 GCA_003118195.1 Hemicentrotus pulcherrimus | reverse complement strand
GGGGGGGGGGGGGGGCGCGGCCGTTCCCCCCCCCCTGGATCCGACACGGCCACGTACTGGATATGAAAGAGTGTGCGGCAGGTCTGCAACAGGTCTATATTCAAAGAAAAGGCTACAACAAAGAGTCTGCTGCAGACCTGCCGCATACTCTTTGTTATAGCCTTTTTCTATGAATATTCATGATAAAAGAGTCATAGAAAATAATTATCTGGACTTGTGTTTTCACCTTTATTCTAAAAAAATGGGATAGTCACACCTATACACCATTCAGAGGGTACGATTCCACTATCTAAAACAATATTGAACAAATCAACAATAACCCTACGCATTTCTAAGGGGGAACTTTTCAAGAAGTCATTTCTGATCAAATCTTTACCACAAGCTTTGGCATTTTTCAATTTATTATACATTAATTCAACCTCTTCTCATGTGATAGATTCATTCAAACCATCATTTTGTATCGTCACATTATCATCATCCAAAGGCATCCTTTCCTCTGAATTATCCTCTGATTTACATACATTTCCAAGAGATTTAAAATGCTGTACAAGATCACCCAAAGAAACATTGATTGCAATTTTAGTTTGACGACCATTACTGTTTAATAAATCCCAAAAGGCTCTAGGGTTTCCTTGTTTTTTCAAGAACCGTAACGAGGCACCAAAGTCTTTAACATACTTTCTCCTTTTGTTCCTCAGCATTTTTTAAATATTTCTTACTTGCCAAGAGAAAATCACTTTGTAAAACATCAATATCTGTTACTTAAACATCTAATCTTCTACCTAGCTTAATTTTGCTGCTTAGCCTATTCCTCAAATTAAGATACTCTTTACGGGCAGCTTCACAATCGGCATCAAACCATAATTGTGATGCCGAATTCACATTGTGCTGTTCTTTATGACTCCCTGCTGTCTTTGACACTTACACACACCAATATCTTGTGCAGCCTGTAAAAAAACTGACATATCTCAGAGAAGCAATGATCTACCGATTCCTGACCTACATTTCCATAAATATTTTCCATAATTCCTGACAATTGTAAGGTTAATCTGTGCAGCCTATCTGAGTATTCATTTGTATTTTCGCGATCCCACTTAAAAGTCATGAACCTGGGTTTACACGAGTGACGAATGGTATTAACATCATGTCTTTCTCGGTTGTGTGTATGCTTTGATTGCAAAGTCATATCAATAGGACAATGAACGTCCGATAAACACTTATTAAGTAAGTCAACCTGGAAGTTTTGTATGTTATAAAAAATTCATGAGAAAAATTAGCATAATCATTTGTGCTACAACCCCCATTTTTATTGAAACATGCGAAATTTCCAATACCATTATCATCACCCAGCCATCCATTGACGATAGCAACACCTAAAGTTTTACATTGTTATTTACCTTAACATTCACATCGTTACGTCCGATGGGCATATACGACTTATCCATTTATGTACTAGGTGACAGACTGGAATCATCACAAAAGTTCAAACCAAGTAGGTCAGATACAACATTATCATCAATATCTAAATCAGCAAGTAACCCTGTGCAAGCATTGAAATCCCCAACTAAACAAAATGGAACGTATGTTAATAATATCCTGTACCAAACAATCAAAGACCTCATAGTTGTGAAAAATTGAGCCTTCGCAGGGTAGATATACTGTACCCAATATAAACTCAACCTAAGAATCCTCTTTGAATCTTGACCAAAATAATCGAAGGGAAAATGGTATTACATAACCTTTCTGAATACGCAAAAATATGCTTTTTTATGAAAATTCGGAGTGATACGGACGTTCTAATGAAGAGACAGCTATTTTAACTATGAATACTGATGAGACTAAATATTTGAATTTAAAAACCTACAGAAGTAAATAATCGAATCTCTTCGTCCCCGTTTGTATTATGTCTATAACATGTCAGAAACTACAAAGTGTTCAATATATATTTGTTTTTACACTTTTCTGTTATGTTTTATTAGTTTTCCAAGTACTATTTCAATCCAATGTCAGAATAACATATTGCTTTTATAAATGAATGAGGATGGCAACTGTATCATGATGTAAATCGTAAACATATATTCAAGTAGCGTAATGTCAGCAATTGTGTATCCAATACAATGTTACTATTATAACAGATTAAAACTTGACATCCAGTATGTGGATCATCCCTCCCCTCCCCTTCACCCATTTCGACTTCAAAATGTAGTAGGGTCGGTAAGATTACCGGATCATATGCCAGGGGGAAAAAAAATCCCCTCCTTTCAGACAATCATGGATCACCAACTATTATTTCATCAAATAACATAATCAGGGTGTTTAGGTAATTCCCTAAATAAAGCTTTCTTCTAGAGTGGTTGTGATTAAGGAATTATTTACGACCGTTCGGCCTTCTCGTTTTATTCTGTTTTGATCTGTTGAGACTTTAGACCATCGAGCCACATCTTTTATTCATATTTACTCACCACTCCCTCTGTCAACGGGTCAATATGATCTAGAAAATAAATTTTCTTTATCCATTCTGCCCATAGTCCCGATTGGATCAATATAAATAAAGCTATTGATCATCTCTGTCATTTAATACCTGTCAGTAATTAAATAAAACCATTATGCAATATATTGGTCTCAAAATAATCTACGAACTATTGACATGCGTGCTTATTTCAGGTGACCAAACTTGTAGCTTATTACAAGATACGATGTGACTGTTTTAAGATTTGTTAGTTGTGGCATCGATATTTATACGATTTTGAACAAATTGCTGAATTTTGAATATGAGTTGTGATGGGTTGTTGCTAATTATTTATTCAACATAATGTTGGTATCATAACAGATTGAAAATTTTGAGACCCCTCTTTATAAACAATCGAATCTTTTTGTCATTGTTTTTAATATTCATGTAACATGTTGGAAACTGCAAAGTGTTTCGTGTATATTTGTTGATACACTTTTCTGTTATGTGAAATTAGTTTTTCAAAGGACTATTTCAATCAGATGTCAGGATATATATTGTTTTTGTAAGTGAGGATGGCAACTGTATCATGATGTAAAGTGTAAACTTATTTGTAAAAAAGCGTAATGTCAACAATTGTTACCCAATACAATGTTACTTTTATAACATATTAAGACTTGATATCCAGTATGTGGATTATCCCCCCTCCGACCCCCTCACTCATTCCGACGTGAAAATGTGGTAGGGTCAGTTTAAATTACCGAATCATATGCCCGTGGAAAAAAATCCCCTCCTTCTTGACAATAATGGAATACAAACTATTATTTCGTCGATAACATAATCAGGGTGTCCAGGTTCTCCCCCAAATAAAGCTGACATTTTCTGCAAGAGTAGTGGGATTAAGGAATGGTTTACGACCGTTCTGCCTTCTTGTTTTATTCTCTTTTGTTCCGTAAGACTTTAGACCACGAGCCACGTCTTTCGTTCATATTTAACCACTACTCCCTGTGTCAACAGGTCAATATGATCTAGAAAATATCTTTTCCTTTATCAGTGATATCCACAGCACAAACTGGATCATTACTGAAAAAACCTTTTGATCACCTCTGTGATTACCTATCAGTTATTAAAAAAAAACCACCATTATGCATTATATCGGTCTCAAAAGAATCCAGGAACTATTGAAATATGTGCTTATTTCAGGTGACAAAACTTGTAGCTCATGACAAGATACAATGTGATTGTGTCAAGATGTTTTATAATTGCATCGACAATTATATGATTTTGAACAAATTGCTGAATTTTGAGTATACGTTTGATAGGTTGTTGGTAATTATTCATTCAACATAATGTTGGCATCATAACAGATTGAGGCTTTTGAGTCCACGGCTTGGGATCTCAGTAAACGTCCCTCTGCATCACGTGATCTCGCCCAGTTCATCTGTAACATGCCTCATCTGAAGAACCTGACACTTTACGGTCAGTACCACGATGACTTCTACTCAACATCGGCATCGATGGCATCATCCGTAAAGGTATTGATATTATCATATTTGTTGGGACTCTTAGCAAATCACTACATCTTTTGTTATACTGGAGGTGAACTCTTTCCTATATGCTCAAACGCAAGTGTACAGTTTAAGTCTCCCTATTGGTACACCGTTAAACGGGAACAGGTAGGAACAGTTGAACGTTTCAGGAAGTGGATGCGAAAAGTGAACTTTCTGTCATAATAGAGTGTAAAAACAAAGTGGAGATTAAAAGAGTGATAGTGAGTAATGTATACCATATTTTCCTTTCATATGAAAATTCAGAGTGCTACGAAATTGCTAATAGAGAGACAATTATTTCAATTGTGACTACTGATGGGACTAAATAATTCAATTAAATAACCTTAACAAACAATTAAATCTCTTCGTCCCCATTTGTATTATTTCTGTAACATGTTGGAAACCGTAAAGTGTTCCATGTATATTGTTGTTACATGTTTCTTTATGTAAAATCAATATTTCAAGTACTATTTCAATTTAATGTCAGAATAATGTATTGCTATCGTAAATGAATGAGGATGGCAACTGTATCATGATTTAAAGTGTAAACATATTTTTAAGTAGCGTAATGTCAGCAATTGTTTATCAATTACAATGTTAATATTATAACAGACTTAAGATCATGAGCCACGTCTATCATTCATATTTACCCCTACTCCCTCTGTCAACAGGTCAATATCTAGAACATCCCATTTTCTTTTTCCGTCACGCCCACAGTCCCGATTGAATCATTTCAAAAAAGACTATTGATCACCTCTGTGATTACCTATCATTTATTTAATTAAAACCATTATGCATTATATCGGTCTCAATCTATCAATGTGAGGATTACTTGCATTACCCAAGACAAGAATACCTAAACTAAGGTACGGTTATACAATTGCGTAATAAATCATTTTTAAAATCTCTTTTGGAAGTGATCTTAAACAATACATTATTCCTATATTTTTTGCCAGCATATCGCATAGACTATCAATGTGATTTTTCCATGTAAGCTTATGATCTATTGTAATGCATAATTTTTTTTACTGAAGTTTACACACTTAACATCTGTATTGCACACTCTGATTGAAAGATATCCTGGTATCAATAAATTACTAAAAATAATATAACTGGTTTTTGCTACATTGATTATCATTTTATTTGCAAAAAACCACTCAGATATTAAATTCAAGTTCAGAATTGAATAGATTATGTAAGTCCTGATAGTTAGGATTGGATAAAAACAGACTGATGTCGTCAGCAAACATAATACAATGTAATAATTTAGATACTTTACTATTATAAGGCCATTTATAAGTAAAAGAAACAACAGTGGTCCTAAGATAGGACCCTGTGGTACCCCACATGAGATAGTCCCTTGCTGCGATTTGCATTTCGAAATTTCAGCATACAGTTTTCTATTTGATAAATAACTTTCAAATAATTTAAGTACAATACCTCTTATGCCATATAATTCAAGGTTTGTGTAATAAAATAGCGTGATCTACTATATCAAAAGCCTTCTTCTAATCTAAAATCATTGCAATCATGTATTTCTTGTTATCATGAGCATTAACGACAGTGTGAACAAAATCAATAAGAGCCGTTGACGTCGAATGTCCAGGACGGCAACCATATTGGTTCAAAGATAATATATTGTACTTGCTTATAAAATCAAATAATCTATTGTACATACTTTTTCTAAAATTTTAGAGAAAATTGGCAAGACTGATATGGGTCTGTAACTTGCAACATTTTCACTTGTAGCTCATTACAAAATCCAAAATGTGATTGTGTTTAGATTTTTTAATTGTGGCAACAACATTTATATGATTTTGAACAATTTGCTGAACTATAAATATATATTTGATGGGTGGTTGGTACTTTTTCATTCAACATCATGTTGGTATCATAACAGATTGAGACTCTATACTTCTTTTCCTGGGATCTCAGTAAACGTCCCTCCGCATCACGTGATCTCGCTCAGTTAATCTGTAATATGCGTCATCTGAAGAACATTACACTTGACGGTCAGTATCACGATGACTTCTACTCAACATCGTCATCGATGGCATCATCCGTAAAGGTATTGATTTAATCATATTAGTTAGGACTCTATACAAATCACTTCATGTTTTGCTATACTGGAGTGTTCTTTTTCCTATATAGTCAAACGCAGGCGTACAAATTTACTCCCCTATTGGTACACCGTTAAGAGGAAGCAGGATGGAAAAGTTGAACGTTTCAGGACGAAAAGTTGACTTTCTGTCATAATACAAAACTGACAACCCTTATAAAGATTGATAGTAAACATAACATTTTTCAAAACTATACTATATCCAAATATATTAACAAATAGCAATGGACGGCTTCTATGATAATCAAGGATTGATCACTTCTATTAATTCTTCCAAAACTTTATCTAGGAGGGACTGTTGAAATGTGAACATTAGGCACATTGTATCAATGCAGCAAGGTTACACTGTTGACAATCAATAAGAAATTATACTTGTTGCGCCTGTAATTTAGTTCTTCAATTAATTAATCTGATAATTGTTTTCATGACAGTTTGAGACCCCAATATGTGATGATAATATACTTTTAATAATTGAATTCATACAGCTCATTTTCCAGAGGTAACAAGACGATGTGTGTCGGCAAAGATCACTTAACAGGATAAATAACGGCAGATCAAGAGTAGGGGCAAGTGCCCCCTCCCCCTTCTTCGCCAAAACAAAATCTGGCATAAGTTTACTATTATGCAATCCCCCCCCCACCCACAAAGGCATTTAAATGTGATTAGCCTTACTTTTTTCTCCATCTCACTATGTATCGAATATTTAGAGGTGCTAAAGAAAAAAATCCATAGTGCTTTACAAAAAAATATTGTAAATGGATTCATAAAATCAGCACATCACATTATATTACAAATGAAAGAGGTTCTCTTGATTGCTGGTCAGATANCCCCCCCCCCCCCCTACCCTTTTTGTTGTTATTGTTGCTTGTCATAAATTAGAAGGGTAGTGCTTCCCGCTAGATTATCTTTGATCCGCCACTGGATAACCACGCACTCCAAATAATCATCTTTTATTTGGTAGCTTTATCTGTTTTATTGATATTCATTAAAATATGAAATCGTTTAGTAAGTTGCGGATGTTACTGTGGTGGAACATTTAAATAAAGCGAAAGTTCTCCAAAGGGATTCAAATATATATTTAAAAAACGTCCGTGACACTTGTAAAAGGAAAGGCAATAATATGTAAATATATGATTTGTAAAAGAAAAGACAGTACAAATCGCGTTGATATATAGGGTAGGTGCAGGGAATTGGAGACCACCAAGCTTGAACACTTCACTGTCTGTCCGTGTTGGCTTCAATATTGTTATAGAGCCATCTGTGGCCTTTAACAACATATCCAATTCATGTCGAAGAGAAAATTGGTCAAATTGACCGAGGTAAGCAATTTTTATCGTAGAATTTTGCTTTGATATAAAAACACAATTTTCACTGAATTTTGTGGTGTATGCAGATATTTAGAGGTGGCTCTTAACAAGTAGTTTTAAAAAGAAGTTTATGAAGTGTGCCAACCATCACAGAAAACTTTTGGCCATTGGGTGTTGCAATAACATTATGAATGGTGTCTGATCAGAAATGTGTGCAGGCAATGGGGGGACACCATGCAGGTCCAAGTTGGGGATCGTTTGTTGTAAATGTCGAGCATGCCGTGGACAGTCAATGAACCGATGCTGGTTGGTTAATTTTCCATGTACAGCAATATTTTAGGCCACATTTGATTTATTTATAACAAACAAAACATTGCAAATTTTACACATTTCAAGAGAATATAATGTCGAATAAAGTAACTAATCAAAAACATCAAACAGGAGGGTTGACAAAGTAAGCAAAGCTTGATAGCATGACTACCCTCAATGGATACATTATGTTGGAACAAATTATGCTGGGCAGAATTTGTTAAAAACTCGCCGCTCGGCCGCCGAGCAGGCTACTTTTGGGTAATGCTAAGTTCACACCGACGCCGCATTGATGGCGCATTAAATCGGCGAGCAAAGCAGCGGCAAAGCGTTAAAAAGCTTAATTAAAGCGTAAAGACCGTAATAGAGCGTGAGAAAGCTTTGAGCAATTCAGGACATTCGGCAAGAGCGCCAAATTTTTTTAAACTGTTTAAAAATTTGAGGCGATCTGTCACGCATTGCGTAAAGCGGGGAGAGCGTATTAAAGCTTATCAAAGCGTCACAAAGCTTATCAAAGCTTTGCTCACTGAGCGTAGGAAAGCTTAACAGAGTTTAAATTTTTGGCGCTCTTGCCGAATGTCCCGAATTGCTCAAAGCTTTCTCACGCTCTATGACGGTTTTTACGCTTTAATTAAGCTTTGTTACGCTTTGCCGACGCTTTGCTCGCCGATTTAATGCGCCATCAATTCGGCGTCGATGTGAACTAAGCGTAACATATCACAGGAGATCGTGAGATTTTTTGAAAAAATGACGCCACATTGATTGCCGATTTAAAGCGCGGCAATCGGCGTCGGTGTGAACTAGGCATAATGTGACCATAGCATTAGCGCGATGGGCCTGTTAACCGTCCAAATAAGGACTGCCTCCAGGTTTTGTTTCGGCCTATTACGTATTGTCACGTTTTGTGGCGTTCACCCCGTTTAATACGGCCTACTAGGTATCTCATCCGCACCGTTACTGCCTTTGCAAATTTGTTGATAATTTAACAAATCTGGCCAGGCATCCAAGGCAATCAAGGCCTGTCACGTTTGCCTATCCCGTCCCCTGCGTTGTCTCACGTCCATCCCGTTTTGTCCACGGTTGCCTAAAAATATTTATATTGGATAATAATGAATGATATACATGTAAATGTTTATTGTATGAAGGAAAAATAGATTTCTTATAACATTTACTATGTATTATTTTAGCATGTAACTTATACTTGCATTTACATAGCCTTCTCGCATTTGCTCGGCTCATGTCTTTTTTAAAATCCTTCTTTATATTCTATGAGGCTAGCATAATCCATTTTGATGTTTTTTGTTGTTGCTTCTTTTCATGAAATCTAAGAACGCAATTATGTATATAAACTAACAAACGAACCCACTACATTAGTTATTGCACTTTAATTTCCTGTTTGTATGTACAGGCTCACGACCAGAGTGGTAACACGAGCCCCACCTTGACTGAGCTGACAGTAGATGATCAGACACTACTACGATGGCAGGACTGTGGTTCGATGTTTGACAATGTGAAGAGAGCCACTATACAGGTATGGAGGACGATCAAATATGACGTCATCCAGAGGATCCATCTACCAGGAGCAACAGAACTCACCATTCAAACACATGAGTATGGATTTCAACCGGCAGATTTCATGGAGGATCCCACTTCACTACCCAATGTCCTCCTGAATATCTCCCCTCAGCTTGTCAAGGTGACATTCAGCGATCTTAACATTGGCAACAGTAAGATGGAACTAATCTTACGAGCTTTCAGATTACCTCACAACCTCAAACATCTGAAGACCCTCAGGTAAGACATCTTGTCATTTATTAAAAAGGTTTTTTGACATATTTTTCTTATTGATTTTCCTCTCTCTATCTTTCTCTTACTCTCCCCATCCTTTTCCTCTGTATAATATATATTTCTCCAATTCATTTTATTTAAGTATTTAGTTATTACGAAAAATGGAAAAAAAAAAAATCTTTTGCATTTAGTTGAATTGAGGATGTTCCTTTTTTCTCTTTATCTCGCACCATCTCATTTCATTTCTCTTTCTCTCTCTCCCTATCCGAGATCCGCTCGCTATTCATAAGGACAGCTATTCATAAGGACCGCTATTCATAAGCACAACTATTCATAATTTGAGAAAAGGGTAATTTTTCATAATGGTCATTGGTCAAGAGAACTGCTATTCATAATACGAGGGGAGGGTCGTTATTCATAATACGAGAAGTATTACTCGTGTCATAAATAGCGACCCTTATTTCGTATAATGAATAGTTGTCCTAATAAGTAGAGGCCCCCAATGGAAATTATGAATAGCGTCCCACCATCATGTTTATGAATAGCGGCCCCGATTTCGTGATATGAATAGCGGTCCTTGTGAATACGGGTCCTTATGAATAGTAGCGGCGGATCTAGCATCTTGCTAAGGGGGGGGGGGGGGGGGGG
>BEXV01003750.1:15514-25821 GCA_003118195.1 Hemicentrotus pulcherrimus | reverse complement strand
GTGGGTGGGGGGGGGCTGTATTCAGAAAGAGAAATACATAGGAGTACTAAATTTTCTTCAATGGTTAATGAATATATTAATTTCCCCTCTCCCCTCCCCCTCCACAGAGAAAATGAAAATATTGATTGGTGTAGTACCGTCATACAAAGCTAATCCATATTCTTGGTACCTTTTCATTAGGGACAACAAACAAATTTCAGGGACACCAGTGGGATTTTCTGAGTTAGGCTGAGAATAGCCATGTTGGGTACAACATGAAGCTTTAATTATAGGTTCTAATGCTATGGTCACATTACCCAAAAGTAGCCTGCTTGGCGGCCGAGCGGTGAGTTTTTAACCAATTCTGCCCGGCGGCTGCCCGGCCACCGCTTGTTTTTAGGGCATCGCTCGGTCGCCGCTGAAGTTTTAGCGCCGAGTTAAAATTTGGGCGGCGCCTGCTCACTTTTCACTCGCCGCCCAAAGTACGCTCGGTGCCTGGGCGGTTGCAGGCCGGCACTGACCTAATTGCTGGGCGATGCCTAAGTTCCAGCAGCGACCGAGCAGGCTACTGATCGGTCGGTCGCTGCTCAGATTTGTGACCATAGCTTAACTGAGACAAGTTTAGGCCTGAAATCAGGCATCATTCTAAAATCTGGTGTTCTTTAAATTTATGCACAACAGATTTTCTCAATATTTTAGTAATCACTGTGAAAAACAGGTACATGACATTACCTGAAATCTTTTTTGTATCTAGCTGTTAACTTAAAGATAAAGACAAGTTCTCGTCATGCGATTGCATTGTGAAAGAAACGTTGTGGAATCAATCAGGAAAGATTGATCATCTAGCATATAAGTGTTGGTGTGTATTGCAAGGTTCTGGAATCATCAAAATGATAAGAAATTTGGCCAAGTCTTGGTTAAGTTACAATCACTGTACACAGAAAGATGTATATGGGACTACATGGAACATGCGCGATATCTGTCCGGTCCAGATATATATAATAATTTATCAAATATATCAATTAGTAGGCGGTTTCTCTGCAAAATTTGTATCATCACATATTAGTCAAAACATATTCTTTCACATGATTTGGTAATAAGAGCTTTTTTTGAGAAGGGGGCGTTTCCAAAACTGGTCGTTATATCCTTGTTTGTTTGACCCTCAGAACCTGTCAAAGAAGAATCCAAGCCAGCAGTCACATCAGGGGGGAAGTACGTCCCACCCAACAGGCGAGGTGCTGGAGCTGGCGGAGAATCCTCTTCTAGCCCTGCTGCTGCTGCTGCTAGGCTCGGCATGGCACGCAAGGGAAAGGCACCACAGCTTAACAGTGAATTTGAGTTCCCAACATTAGCTGCAAGTTCAGACCTAGTTAAACACAGGTACATCTTCTCTTTTTGCATCAGGATAATGTGTGGAAACCTCAGGTTCATGAAAGCTTACAAGTGTGTATGATGTGATGATATAAGGTAGAAATCAAACCACTTGTAGTGGAAGGCATCTGGATTTTGTATGTCTTGAGATGTAGGGAAAGTGTGCTTTTAGCTTAAGTAGTCTTTCTTTAAATGAGTGCTTTTGATTGTTTGAGCACCATTTGTCAGCTGTTGGTTTAGGAGTATTGTCATCTACATGATTCTGTCTCTTTCTGGGCTGTACTTCTGTTGTCAAAACTGCATATTTCTTCAAATAATATTATTTCTTTTCCAAATTAGCTTCTCTCATAAATTTTGATTGGGTTATCAACCAGGCAATGTAGGTTCTTTTTGGGTGGCCAACAGTGGCCAACTATTCATCTGTTGGTTGTTATTTACAATGAAATGCCCCAAAATACAGTTGTCATATTACAGTTTTGGTATAGGTCTTTCCTTTATGTGTGCCACAACATAATTCATTAGAAAGAAAATCATCTGCAAGCTTTTTTTTACCTTGCAGAACCAAAATCGATGAAAATTCAACCAATGAATATTGTGCAGCGTAAATACTTGGAAAGGAAGGTCATCTTGATTTGATAATAAGATGCAATGAGAATACAAACTTATCAAATCTGTGTCATAGTGTTGAAGCTTATTAGAAATCGTTTTCAATTTGACCTCAACTTCTTTAACATTTTATTCTGCTTGTCTGTTTATTGCAGTAATAAAGTGGAGGACGCAACTTTTTCTACTGTAACCAAGGGCGGACAAGCAGTGGACGGTGCCAGCAGTAAAGGAGGGAATCTACAACTAGGAAATCGTTACGCAGCTCTAGAAAATTGACCTCTCCTTAAAGGAAGGAAGGGGTCAAACCTGAACATTTACAGATGCTGTGAACAGAGACATATTTTTCTAATGTGCTAGAATACCACAGACATTGATCACAAGGAAAGTTATTGAGTATGGGCACAGAATCGACTTGTAGGGTAGACTGTGTGATTGTCTGTCGAGCCAGCAGCATAATATTATAATTTCAAGCTCTTCCGGGGTTGTACACCAGTATCTAGCAGGTTAATTACTACAGCATTGCTTCATCATGTTAAAATGAACGTGTTGTCTGTCTTCAGGCGACGATGTCCGATATGTCCTAGATCTGTAGCCAGCCAAAGTTCATCATGATTATTGCATGGATATTATCCAGAGTCATTGAGTTACCGCACAATGAAAGCATCATGTTGTCATGCACATTGACTGTCACCTGAGTACCTGTAACTATCTGCCACCATATCATGAGCAATTGAGCATACAATATCCAATTTTCTATCTGTCATTTAAAAAAAATCTGTGTAATTGATTGGTGGTCCATTGCGCATTATGTGATGAAATACATTTTTATTTCCCATCGAGAGGCAATATCCGACATTACATTGCGTCCATATTATCTCCATTCATGGATACTGTACACGGCGTATGACATCACACAAAAGAAGTGCGTACTGTAACTTGTGACGTCATAGATTCGCACCAGCATGTGATGTCATCGTTGCGAAATGTTAGCGTGTGCGGTACGGTAAGGTGCTGTTGATGGTCAGTAGATCAGTAGATCTAGACACGAGTTCCAGATGACGGATATAAAACCAAATTTTACTGCCTATATTTTAGTTTCGGTCTAAACTATGATTCCCTTGAAAAGATGACCAATTTTCCTGTACCACCTAGGGGACCATAGTTTCAACCATTCCCTCTCATGGCAGTATGATATTTGTATACTGCTTCCTTGAGCTTGGCCTTGAGCTACCCCAGGCATTAACTTATGTAAGATATGCCATATCCCACACACACAGTATAGTATGATCAAGTTTATAGGCTTCTGCAAATATTGTATCTCCAGGCTCGATTGATCGTCAAAAGTTCTTTACTTTCCAAATGTATTTACTTATTTCTAATTTTTGTATTTTTTTCTCTCGATCCTTACTGGATGTCAAGTAAAAAAAATATTTCAGATTTATCATGGCACGTCATTTCTCGTCTTTGTTTCTCCTTGTCTTCTTTTTCCTTTTTCCTGCTACTATTATCCAGTAACATTAAGACCGTATATGAACAATATAATAAAGGTATGTATTTATATCCCGTGGGCGTATATGTTAGCCGAGATATTGGGCCCAATACATGTAAATAGGTGTCTGCTATATATAAGCTTCTTCTTGGTTCTTCACTTATTGTATGTGAACAGATTTAGCATAAGGCTAGATATAGCAGCTTCTACTTACCTGGCAGATGAACCTTGGCCATCATTGACTTTCTGACGCATCGAGAGAGGCGATGCAAACTAAATATGATCTGATCAGGGGGGTGTTTCATAAATCTGCCAATAACTTTACAAATAATTTTGAATATGAAGTGCCAAATGGGATGCCTAAAGTTTTTCCTGCCATTTTAACAAAGTGTGACTGTATTTCCCATAATTTCACTTAAATTGTTGTCAAAAATACACTTTGCATCATAATGTTTTTTTAATAATGATAAGGTAAATCTACATCTGCATGTTTCAACTTTAGCTAATGCAATTAAAAGGATTTGAGCATTCCATTTACCTCTTCATATTAAAGTCATACGTAAAATCATGCTTAACTTTACGCACAGCTTTATGAAACGCCCCCCAGGTACAAATTGCAAATAGTAATTTACAGACATATTTAAATCATTGCTAAATGAACTGAATTGTTGGGATTATTTACCTTTCATATGGATAATTTTGACTCTATTTAATTCCAATGGACATTTTTTTCTTCTTCCTGTTTACATGTATTTGTAACAGGTAAAGAAGGGGGATCCTGTGTATTTGTTTAATTCCTGGACTTCCCTTCACATTTCTACTTTGCTGGACAATACATTATTATAAAGTTACATCTCTGTCCATCTGTGTTCATGTGTCCCTTTCCATTTGTTTTCCAAGAAAATGCTTACAGTGTTCTTAATTACGATTTCCTGTAACCACTGTAGACTATCAGTAATTCTTTATCTTTTTCCTTTTTTGTGATGATCAGTGAACTTTAAATGTTTACTACATAATTCATTTCCAGCTTTTATCATTAAGCCAGTAAAGTGTATGCGTGTGATAAAGTGAATTTCACCCTTTTAGTGAAAGGTGCTATTGCGAAGGTTTAGGGCACCTTTATTTTGTTGAAGAGTAAGGACAATACATTAAGTTATATCCTCTTGCTAAAAAATACAATGTTCGTGCCTTATATCAGCCAGATATAATGCATTCCTTGATCATTAGGCGGAGACTATGTGCAAGTTGTTAAGGTGCAAAGTATTTGAGGTTTATTCTTTGCGAAGGGGGTTGATAGTGAAAAATAAACTCTATACATTTCAGAGAAATCTCGCTTTCCAAAGATGCGAATGAAATGCCGCTGCCTCTGGTACTTACAGATAATTTTTCCAACCAATCTTGAAAATCAAAATTCAAAAGCAGGAATACAAATTTTGCTGATTACGAGTATTTTGCATTTTCTGGTAAACAAGTTTTATTCGTTTCAATGGGTATGTAATACCAAGTGTTTTGATATTTTAAAAAATATGGCATTTACTACTTGTACGACAACAATGTTGATGCCATTTTTTTTTCATCACACAACAAAGTGTAAGGGACTAGTCCATTTGATGTGCAAGCATAAGTTTATATGACACATGATTTGAAAGAATATTATTAAGAACATTAATGATAACTTACGACTATCAGAATGTTATAGCGGAAAAGGTTCTCTCTCCTTCTATGTGTTTTTTCAAAGCAGATGAAGATATATTTATTAAGGATATAACTAGATCACTCAAAAATTCATTTGCCTATCCAAATAAATCTGTAATATTTCATAATTCATACTCGTAGTACAGAGCCTTTTGGTATGTTTAGTATTTATCACATTAATGAAATGGTATAATAATATTGGTATGCATTCTGAATGATATTCTAGGTGTACTTCATTTTGACAAGTCATTAATATTACAAACGCCTAACTAACTTTACACTATGCGTATGGCATTCTCCTTTAACATGTACATGTATGATGTGTATTGAAGAAAGATCTATTAAAACAGAAGTGCAAACCATGTAATAGGTAATGGCTTTATTAACTATGAATGCTTTACATAATAAAAATGAATAAAAGGAAAGGTTTTTTCAACATTCAATCATGATGAAGGCAACATAACTACCAATACTGGAGAAAAGATAACTGTTGATTCGTTAAATGAAGAAGAATTTAACTTTCTTGTGAACCGTACTAAGGCTTATATCACAGTAATGTGCAAACATATATGCAGAATAGTTTGCAATCACAAAGAAATTATTTTATTTCAGTAGCATATTGAGCCGAAGTATATTTTCATACTTACATCTTCACTTTTTCTTCACTGTCTTGCAAGGAAATATCTCTTGCGGCATGTTGCAAAAGCTGTCAATCATCATATTGTTTAACCTATACAGTGTACATGTGATTTCATTAAAACGAAATTCATTATGCATCATTTGTGTTTCATGGTTTTGAAAACTTCATAAGCTAGATATTGGTAAACACTAAAGAATTATTTTCAAGTATATGCACATTTTTTTGTTTAAAGTTCACCCTGATATTTAGTTAGTTTTGATAAAAGCAGAAACAGATTAGTGAAAGTTTGAACAAAATTTAATTGACAACAAGACTGTTATGAATTTTTAAAGTTGAATCAACAAAACACAAACTGGCAACTCTCCGATGTATCTTTCGAGGTCCTCTCTCAACTCCTCTGTACCTGGTATTGAAAATTTCAAGAATTTTCAATTTTTGTTGAAATAATGTTTGTAATAATTATTTCTATGGTGCATAGATGATCTACGATTTTCTAATGAAGAAACATTATTACAGAGCAAATGGGAAGGTTTGTCACCGAGTTGCCATTTTGTGTCTGATCGACTGCAACTTCAAAAATCTTCTTTTTTTTTTCTTCTTTTGTTTTAACAGATTTTGCTTTCTTTATATTATGGTCAACTTCCCCTTAAGTTGTTAAAATTGGTAGAAAAAATAGGAGCAACAGGATGTTTATGTAAAGTTAAAAGTACATGCATCACATTAAATCTTATGTATTGTGAATTTCACAATGTAAACAAATTACCACTTTATTTACATAAAGGATCCTGTTCCTCAAAGATACAAATATTCAGGGTTTATATCTAGGATATTTCAAAGCACTTTAACAAAAATATTACCCTGTGCAGTGTCTCACAAAAACCATCATAAGTACAAGTCCAACCACATCCCATTGAAATTTGTATATTTAGTTTAACATGCGTTTCAATGGGATGTGCTTATGACGGTTTCATGAAACGCTGCCCAGGTCATCTGATACAGGCTTGCCCACATATTATGTATGTACATGCTCCCCTCCCTAGTAAGCACTTAAGCTAGTTGCCATTTTATAAACGATCAAAATACAGAGTAAACCCATCTATCGCATCCTACTTGATACCCATTTAATACCTGGATGAAGAGATGCAAAGAAGATAATATGCCTTGCGTAAGAACACAAAGAGAAGGTCGAGTTCTGGAAAGGGGTGAAAAATAATTTGTGAGCTTTATCGTTGTTATTATGTTAGTGTGGAAGAACATCAGATTGAAAATGTTGCCTAAAAAGCATGGCTCTTCAAATACCTTAATAGTCTAAATATTGCATGTAACAGATTAAAAGGGATGGATTTTTACGCCACATGTTCGTGTAGTCCCATATACATCTTTCTGTGTACAATGCTTGTAACTTTACCAAGACTAGATGATCAACCTTTTCTGATCGATTCCATACTGTTTCTTTGAAATTGCAATGGCATGACCAGAACTCAATTTTTTCTTTAAAGTAACCACTCAACTATGACACTTCTAAGACAATACATTTTCTGACTCGTATTTATAGTAATTTAACTCAAATGTAATAACAGATACCAACATCAACCAAGTTTTGAGGACTCATTCATTAAAATGACGTTTATTTTCTAAAATTGTACATCCTTATACAAGTACTATATCAATTCAAAATATATACTTTCATGGAAGTGTGATAAAACTTAATCACACACAGAGTTGCCAATTTATGTTTGATAAACTGTCTGGAATTCTGGATAATGGCAAGAGTCGGAAGAGTATCTGATGAGAAAGTGTCTGCTGTCATCCAGTTATCTCAGAAATGGTCCTTTATCAGGTTCATAATACCATGAACCATGAAGCATACAACCATTTTATCAAGATAGAAATAGTAATGTCTTAAAGCCCTACTGCACTATGTATAGCTACTTGCACTCTCTATATAGCAAACAATGCCTAATCGGTGTCTGTTGGTCCCCCTTGATCCTCTTTTTCTTAGAGCCGATTTGATGAGATAACTACCTGTCAGTGACCTTGCAGGGAGGTCTAATGTCCCTGGCCAAACTAGTGCAGACGGGCTTTAAAGCAATTTAAAATCTCTAATTACATCAAGTCAAAAATATAATTGAGTCAAGGACTAAATTCATTTCAAATTAGTTTAATAGTTTTCAAGTTATTGCAAATTCCATGGATTGATGAACAATACTGATGACATAATTTTGTTAAAAAGACATAACTGAAGGCAAGTGTTAAAGATGAAGTTGAGTTCTGGTCATGCGATTGCATTATGAAAGAAACGGTGTGGAATCGACCAGAAAAGGTTGCAATCTAGCATATAAGAATTTGTGTGTATTGCAAGGTTCTGGAATCATCAAAATAATAAGAAATCTGGTAAAGTTACAAACACTGTACACAGAAAGATGTATATGGGACTACACGAACACGTGGCGAAAAAATCCCCCCCCCCCGAGTTTTACGATAAACATGAGATATTTAGAATATGCAGGCATTTGAAGAGCCATGCTTTTCACGGAACATGTCTTATCTGATGTTCTTCCACACTTGCATAATAACAAATGATAAAGTTCACGAATTATTTTTCACCTCTTCCTAGAACTCAACCTTCTCTTTAAGAACGATGAATGAAGATCTCCCCTTTGCCTTTTTTGTAACTACATGTATTTCAGGATACCTATTATATAATCCTTAAAGCTATTACAAAGTTTTGGGAAATTTTGAAAATTAAAATTGATAGTGATTCTTTACAATTTTGATATAATTGGATGCCCCTGTGGATGTAGTATAGGCACTAGAAAATTCAGCCCCTAAAACACTTCAGCTTTCAAGAAAAATTGAACATAAAAATTTACTGGTGCTCCTGATAAATTTTGATCAAATTCAAATAGCGCCTACGGCCGTACAATGGAATCTGCGACCATGTAAATCTCAGAATATGTAGTCGTGATATATAATTTCCAAACAGGAATAGCTAATTTGGTTGATTATAATCAAGTAACATGGTTTTATAGCTTAATTAATATCTTTACTTTTAGAGGTAGAAATACAACACATCTTTTATTATTTACAATTTCATTATTTCAACCACGACAACGATCACTAAATATTGTAGGATCGATATGCTTCCAAAATGTTCATTTGAACCAAAACTTTGTATTACCTTTAAGTACTCTGGTATCATATTGGCTAAAGTAGCATGAAAATTAGCATAACAAATTAGTAAAATTTTGGGGGAAATCTGATAAAAGGATAAGAAAGTTAGAATTCACTTTCCAATTTTTCCAAAAGAAAATTACTCATTAGAAATGTGTCCTAGATATATTTTTGGACACACGTTTTCACATATCCCCAGTATTGAATACATTTATTCCTTCACCAAAAATCGCATTTCATAACCCACACCAATGTATATATAATGTATGATAAAAATATAAAAAAAAACTAACAATTTAAATAACAATATAAGCATTAATATTCATTATATAAACATTTCCATTATAAATTATGAATGGTGGATTTTGAGTGATATAAATGCAGCCAAATTTCTTTTAGAAGGACATTGTAATTACTTGATAAAGATCACATTGCACAGTAAATGAATTCCATAAATATTTTCTCTCTCGGATGGGTGGTGTGTAAAGCTGAGGGAGAGTGGTTGACACAGCAATATCATGATGGAATGGGACCAGGCTGAAATTTTTTCCTTCTGAACTGTATACATAACAAGTCCAGACAAAATATTGTCCGATCTTTTCTCATTCATTGTAGCTCTTTTAAAATCTCTTCCTGAGAAGAAGAGATTTGGTCTAGTGGAAAATTGTAGATTTTGTCCCTTCTTTCTACAGGTACTTTTAAGATATAGAAAGCTTGTTGACAGCTCTCCACAGCTAATTCCTTGCTGCTCCATTGACCAATGCTCCATCTTTCATCCAAAGTCTCCAGTTCTTACAAGAAGTTCATGTGTTCCTCTGTAGGGGTCAAAGGTTCTCATACAGGATGAATATCATCTATACTATTCAAATCATCACTGTAAGAAAAGGGGGAAAACGAGCAACCAAATTCATCAATAGCCATCTATGCCTTAGTAATAGTGCTACATTCTGTGTTCATTTTCCATCAATTGGTGATCTTCTGCAATCTGGAGCCCCATGTATTAACACTTGACTAGCTATTTTGCTTCTCTGCAAGGTCAAACCTTTGCAACATGTCCAGGGGGGTGTTTCACAAAGACTAAGATCGACTTTAAGTTGGAATTAACTATGGCAGGCCATTCATGCCACTAGTTCCTCTAACCATTTCTGGCTTTGGATTCTGAAGGGACGTACGAATCGTGGTCACAAATCTACAGAATTCACCTCTTTTTTTATAGTTCATTAGTGAAGGAAAAAATATTATCTAAGTATCATAATTGAGAGACCGATGGTGACAGCAACCAGTGGCATGAAAGGCCTGCCATAGTTAAATCCAACTTAAAGTCGATCTATTAGTCTTTGTGTACCCCCCCCC
>BEXV01003749.1:10240-20811 GCA_003118195.1 Hemicentrotus pulcherrimus | reverse complement strand
CTGTGGCATACTGGTATGCGGCAAGTCTGCAGCAAAATTTCTTTCTGCCGCATACTTCGGCATACTCTTTGCCGCAGACTAAAAGTCTGCGGCAGATCTGCGGCAGGTCTGCAGCAGGTCTGCGGCATACTTTTCACTTTCCTATGGGTATGTTTTCACATTTGTTGCTTACTTTTTTTAAAATTTGAGTGTAGTCGAATAATGAAAAATGCAAAGTGTTTTAGTAGAGTCATTACAATTGGGGGGGGGGGAGGATTTGATAACTGCCAATTTTCAGAAATTGGTTAGGAGGAAGGAAAGAGCAGAGGTATATCAAAGTGAATATGATCCATACTGATCAGCTAGATAACTTGACTTGACAGGTTTATTCTTCATGTCTATTGTCCCTTTCTACTACCAACATTTTCGAAAAAATATTCCTTCCCTGGAATCTGACCCAAATCTTTTTACGCATTGTACGTCAAAGTCCTAATAATCAACTTACTTTTCTTTCATCATTGACATTGATATGAATTCTGTGGCTTCTTTTATGTCATGTTTCAGGGGAAAGGCCAAGGGGGCAAAGGAAAAGGAAGAGGAAACATGCAGGTAATGGTATTCAGTTGAGGCTTTTGACTTAGTATTTCATTTTTAACATTAATCTAAGACAGATTCATAGCAGACATTATTATACTTGACAAGCATATGGCTGTCATACATACACAAATCACTTGAAGCTCCACCACAAAAAATCTTTTAGGAAAGTGGGACACTCAAGTTACAATTATCAATTGGATGTAAATTTTAAGAAGAAAAATGTATGAAGAAAAGGTGTTAGAACTATGTAATTCCCAAACCCTACATCCATCACTTTTGCCTTACAACTTATCGCCAGTGTGAATAGCGGCCAGGGCTTCAATTAATCCAAGGTGACCAAAGTCATGGCCTTGGATGCCCCTTTCATTGGCCTTATAGATTCTTTGTGCCATTTCCAAAGAACGTGCCCTACAGAAAAGTGGCCTTGCCCTAAACATATTGAAATTTGAGGCCTGGTAGCATTGAAAGAAATAATACAATAACAGAAATAAATGTAGTTAGACGTATAAACATTTTATTATAAAGAGTGCAATACATTAACATATTATTAAGCAACCCTAATAAAGACAGTGTTATATGCTGATCGAGTACATGTTATTACATCTAAAGTCTAATATTGTTTGTGTTATCAAAAAGTAAAGTGACAAAGATTTTAAATAAGAAGACTATAAGTATATGTTCTTTGACTCCATCAGTTGCAATATAAAAATGTCATTGCTGTTGGACATTCATAGGTTGGGTAATACAATACAAGCAAGATTCATTTCAATATACCTTGGGCATTACACTTAAAGTAGAGATTGATTTTAAAAACTGACTCTAATTTGAAAATTGCAAAGTTGAAACTTTGATTCGACAAGGTTTACAAAATTCAATGCTTGGAAACATTCAAGAAATTATTAGTATAAATGAAAAAAAATGCTTAAATACAGCCCCGGCATAGCACCTGAAGAGCTCTCCGAACACTGCGGAGATGTGTGAGATCACAGGATGGACATGATTTGCACGAGCAGACGATATGTCCCATGATATCCAACACATTTCAGTGCCTGTTTTTTCATCTTCTCTTGAGTTTGAAAGTCTGGTTTCTTTGATCGTTTTTTAACCCTTATCCTGTGTAGTTACAAACAAAAGATTTCAGGTTTCAGAATTGGTTTCATATACCCTTTTGGTTAGAAATGGCATTACATTTATATACACTAAACTCATTATAATTTGAGAAATAATAGCTTTGCAATCATGTACGTTCTTTATAGGATGTAGTCTGCTTGGGCAGTATTGGTCCATAACTGGACGTCATTAAACCATTGTTATTTTTCTGGCGAATCTCTCGTATATCCCAGATGCTATGGAGGTGTTTGTATTTGTATTTTTATAAATCACCCAATATGTAGTTGCCCTAAAACTTGTGCAATGACCATCAGTTAGCTTACCAGTTTCTAATAAAACATTACTTGACATATTTGTGATTTTCTTTGAATTTCCACTTTAATGGTTAAATTGTGTCTGTTATGATCCCAAAGATTGGTCATAGCAAAGTGATACAAGATGGGTTTGGGAGATACCATATATCCTAATGTAGATAATAACACCATTGTTTGATCAATTTATATGCCTCTATGTGTTAGGCAAGCTATTGAGCATTCCATGACCTGACCCACTAGTAGCAGTCAAAGAGAGTAAGCACCCCAAAAATGAAAAAAAGAAATAGTTTTCAAACGCCTGCATGAAGAGAAAAATGAGCAAAAATGGAATCATCAAAATTTTCTGGCATTAACCAACTGAACTGGCTACAAGATAATTCAGATAGTATAAGATAATAAGCCGGGACCAGTCAAATATATCGGTTCTATATTTCTCATTAAATTCAGGATATTTCAAAAAGAATTCTTTTTCCTGTAGATTTTTTGTAGAAAAAAATTGTGGTGCTTGAGGTTAAACTTAATTACCCATAAGGTATAAATATATCATGACTAGAAAAGTGGGAGAAGAGTCATGAACAGCTACTTTAATTGCATCTTCTTTTTTTTTACCAACAGGGAAAAGGCCAAGGAAAAACAGAAGGGCACACGGAAAATCAGGTACCTATAAACCCTTCCTGAATTAAATTCATATACTCAGTATCCCATTGTGAATACAGACATATCAATCTATATAAATCAATTTAGTCATAAAGCCAAGCATGTAAAAGTGCAGAAGATTTACTTCTGTATCCCTGAATACTGCTTGACCGACTCATTTGACACAGGCCAAAAAAATATGTTAACAAATCAAATGTATTATTCCCTTTGCTGACTTAATTTGCTCCATTTTTTAAAAAATGTATCCCAAATCACATAAAATGCACTTTCGTCTTCATTTATTAACGAGGTTTGAATTCTTTGTTTATCTGGTAGACATGCATGAGATAGTTAATTGAAACAGAATGTAGAAATTTGGCATCAAACAATAAGGGTGAAAAATTTACACAGAAAACATTCTTTAATTTCCTTCAGATCCTAAACAAAATTGCAAATTTGGTTAATTGCTTTAAAATTAGATGCTGGATGAGCCTAATGCCTTTGACACTCGGGTTGACATCATTATAGACCGGACAATGGAACTGTGTGTTAGTAAAACTATTATGTACATTTCATAGTTTTATTAGGGTTAGCTTGCTGGGTTTAGAGCAACTTAAAACCAATAAATAAGGGGGGAAAATGGGTTTTTAGATTTGTGTATATTGGCAGTAAAGAATGAATACCTGTTAGGAAATGGTGGGGTGGGGGTGCTAGGAAACTGTAATCTTGTATATGTCTTTCAATATTTATATTTATTTAACCTAATGGAATAATCCAAATTGAAAATTGTGTGCATTGTCTTTAGCTTGATTCAGTATATACAAGTTTCTGTTCTGGGGGAGTGGCGGAATGAAATATTGTTTGCTAAACTATGCCAGATAGGGTTTCAGGGGTTTTTGAGGGGCCTGGAAATAACTAATTTATAAATGCTGTGGAGTTGTCAGGCCTTACGGTTATTCACACCTCTCTTTGAATCTTAAAGATTTTAAAAATTGTTGTTCCTATCTATTCCACTCTATGATTCCTGTGCACCCGGTTTTACAGCAATTAAATTTTACTTCAGGAGAAAATGTATGAAGCAGTTGAGTGAAGAATTCAATTCCATTCAATTATTTTTCATTCATCCAGATTCACATGAACACATGGAAATTTGTTTTGGTCACACATTTCAAAAATACGTAATATATACATATAAAATCTCAATATATATTTTAAAATGGGATAAAAGACACTGTTCAGTTTAACATGAATTCAATATTGCAGAGGTAGAATTATGGGTAGTTCTTCGCAGTGAGAGAGAGAGAGAGAGAGAGAGCAAGGGATACATGCATGCATATACATTGATGCTAATTAATTTCATTAAATCAAATATCATTCAAACAGATGAAGGAGAGGGTCAATGCTACTTTGTCGAGGAGATTTTGAAAAAGAAATCAGGACCTGCCAACGACAAACAACTTTTCTTAGTCAAATGGCAAGATTATCCTGCAGAGCAGGCAACATGGGAGCCCAGGGTTAACCTCCCAAAGACCATGGTGACAGAGTTTTTAACAAGATAGAGTGGTGAAGTATGATGTCATCATAACTCTATTTTTAGAATTTCTCAATTTTGTCTTCATTTTCAAAAAAAGCATCAAAAATAATGTCTAAATGTAAAAAGCCAAATGTGAGATATGACCGTTTGTATAAATATATTCCCCATAGGAACTCAGTGTTATTTGCTCTGGTTCCTAACCATTAGGAGTTCCCATAGGCAATATTTCTATTCTGAGGATCATATCTCTGCCAATACTTAACATCTTCAATTGGTTTTTGACATTTGGACATTATTTTTTATGCTCTTTCGGAAAAGAAGACAAAATTGAGAAAATGCTAAAAATATATTTTTATGATGTCGCAGCTTTGGTACTCTGTAAGTCTTGTCTTCATTTTATTTCATTTTTTTTACATCAGAATATTGTGCAGAACTTATATTAAAAAAAAACCTTTAGTGTCTTCCTACTAATAATGATGCAGTAAGTTGTTAGTCTGTCCCAGAGATACATAATTTTTTCAAATAAAACCAACCAACAAAGAAAATTTTTTTGACCTAAAGATATATGATTATCATTGCATCATGAGCAAAATCCAGAATTTTGTTTTAAAATCTTACTGGATCCCTTTAAGTGTTGGAAGTTCTTTCAAAGCCTCTTCTATGTCCTATTTTCATGGAGAAACGGTTCAGAAAATTAAACAATTGGCTGTGAGAATTTGCTTTCAAAGGATGTCGCATTGTCGCCTAAAAAAAATTCAACATAATTATCTTTGTGATTTGAATTTTTTAAAAAGATTTTGTTGCAGTGAGAGGAATATCATAAGTAACTTTTCATTTAAAAATTACCGGTATGCAGTTTTTTCATTGCTTCAACATTGTTAAAGATAAACTCCAGTTCTGGTATTATGCGATTGCATTGTGAAAGAAAAGGTGTAAATGGATCAGAAACAGTTGATCATGTAGCATGTAAGTAATGGTGTGCACGGTACTGCAGGGTTCTGGAGTCATCAAAATCATAATAAATTTGGCCCGAGTCTTGGTAAAGTAACAAGCACTGTACACCGAAAGCTATACACGGGACAATAAACATGGTGTCTGGGCTAGTACTACCTTGATTTCCTCGTCTTTCTTTGCTTATTACTCAGCCAGTATACATTTTCTTCCAATTTTTTTTGGCACATGTCAGTAATTTGTAATCTTGAACATTCAGTCTAAGTTTCGTTTGATTCTGTGAGAATTATTTTGTTGCTTTTTTGTTAGCATTTTTATGTTGGTTATATAGCGCACATCCAGCCGGCCCATGTATTGTTATTTTTAATTAAATAATTAATTAACGGTGACCCTATTTTTAGGAAAGTGAAGCCGAATTGCTATAATCGTATTGGCTAAATTTCACACATTTGGGGGACTTTAAACTACCTTCATAGCTATTTTAGGTTATAAAAGGGCACTAGAAATGCCATACAAAAGAATAAGAACAAATATAACCACACACTTTGAAGGCATTTGTGGTCTGAAAACAGAACTCGACTATTGATAACCAGCCATACTGATTTAAATGGTAAACATTATCTGTTTTCCCTTTAATTACAAAAAATTGATATAAATGTTGAAATGATAAGTGTTGTTTGATCATTAGATGAAACATATACATGTACCAACAATCTTTTAAAAAACAAAAATGTATAAAGCCACACTGTCCTACGTGTAGTTACTTGCTCCCTCTATATAGAAAACAATGCCTAATCGGTGACCATTAATTGGTCCACCATGATCCTCTTTTTCTTATGTTAATTAAGAGCTGAGTTGATGAGATAACCACCTGTCCAGTGACGATGCAGGGCAGTCTAATCCCTCCTGTAAACTAGTACAGATAAGATTTAAGGTATATTCAGGCATATACATGTATTTCTCACTAATAGTATTGATTATGCCATTTTATAAAAAGGAGTTTGTGTTTTTTATGCAATTGAGAAAAAGCAATGCTTTCAAGATAAAGATAAATATGCAGAGATATAATATGAATGGTATTACACTAGCTGTTTTAATACACCTGTACACTCACATGGAAAAAGTTGATCGACCAGCCTGTAAAATTCAAAGCCCTATAGCTAGCTACTGGATTTTAAATCTATAGAGCATTTTGGGGGATATATTAGACAAGAAATTTTGACATGTACACAGGTATGGAGAGCATGCAGTGCTCTCCATACCTCCATCTAGTGTAAGCTCAGTCAGTAGAGCATCCGCCTCACAACCGGGAGGACGTGGGTTCGAACCCTGGCCGCGTCATACCAAAAGACGTTAAAAGATGGGAGTTGTTGCTACCTTGTTTGGCGTTCAACTATTATAAGGGATAGAGCAACGTCGATCCGGCGCTGCATAGTGGCTGCCAGGCTCACGATCAATTGGGCAAAAAGAATTTCTGTTTCGGTTTAATAAAATTTGGAGTGGACTATTAGGCTATACTATTATTATTATTATGTGTGCCTCGTTCATTTTTATAATATATATGTTCCAATCTGTATTTCAAGCTTTTACTGGAACGGTATCAATATATATTCAACCACTGACCTGCTGACAAACAAATTCTCTTATTCCCTCTTACATGCTTCACATATAACAGTTTCCGTTGGCAGTGGGTCAAGTTCTTCATCCATTGAATTTGTTACACAGACTTCAAAATTGTATCTATCGTACAATCTTCTTTTTAATACCTATCCACACAGTCCAACAATAATTGTTGGTGTCATCAACACTTACTTTGATCATGAAGTCGACTTTTTGTCTCAAAATAATTGAGAAATAATAACCAATGTTGTTTTATACTTGTCTTCTGAATAGATATCATGTATCCTAGATGTAGATATTTGTATCTATGTTTCCAACTTAATAAAAATGGTTTAATTGTTGTACAAACTTAACTGAACTGTGATTTGTCCTATGTTTACAGTGAGATGATGCCAAACTTACAACATTAATTCCTATTTAAAATGCAGAGTATTGATGAGTAAATTGTATAAAGTATTTTATATTTTATTACGAATTTTTTTGTTTTTATGGTTGTAGTTATCAGACATGTAAAAGAGGTACATGACAAAACTTGACAAACAATTTTTTAAGGAAAAAATGAAACCAAACTTGGTTTTATTGCAGTAATCTTTATTTCATATTGGCTCATATTGTTACATTCATTACAAGTAATTATAACAAAACTCAGTTCCTCGAGTTTAACTAGAATGAATAATTAAATTAAGATTTGGTTAAACACATGTGCAATTTCTTGTTTGCAAGATTCAAAAACATTAATTAGTTCAATCATTTACTATTAACCTTGACTAAACAGGAATAACATTTCTAAATGTATTTCAATTGTGTAGAATAAGTCCATTAAGATAAAAAAAGGTTGCACAAACAACTAATGACAAAGCTATTCAAACAATTTGTACATTTGATGTTTTCTGTCATTACTATAAATGAATAACTGGTGAATTGAATTCGAACCTCCTTTGTTGAATATTTTTAGATGTTAGCTTTGATGTGTCACGTTCTCAAGAAGCATTGACCAGGACAAATCAATTTAACATTATTAACATTACAAGATCTTGATAAAGGTGTGAATAATTCATCAGACATCGCCGTATCAACAATTTGTCCAAAAAGTATAAGACATTTTTTATACTCAAAATATTGAAATNAACCCCCCCCCCCCCAATATTCAGATCTGTTTGCAACAAAGATATCATTAATGATAAAGCTCTCCAAGAAAAAATGTGCATGCTCAATGTACGAATATAAATAATTTTTGTGCAATGTACACTACCACAATTTCTCTTTAAAAAATCTATATTTTACACCATAATCATATTTACTCGCTGAAAAGGAGAGTAAACAGAATAATGCAACTGCATCTCGAATATGCCTCCAGCTTGTAAATGATTAATAACATGGCAGCATACAGACCTGTAACCACTGTCCAAAAAGTGGATCCTCTCTGATGATACTAGTTCCAATCATTCAATAAAAAAACTATCAAAAGGGACTTAGATATCAAGAATTTCATGGGATTTACCAACATGATCTGCTAACCACATAATTTCATCTGTTTTCTATCATTCATTACTTCAAACATTTCTTTCAATTTTAACAAAAATAATGCTCAAACCTGAAATTTCATGCATGCTGGCCTATATAACTTTCAACTTTTGTACATATTATTGCAAATTTGGGAGTTCTTAGCTCAAATGTATCTAGAGATATCAGGATAACGAGAAAGTGGGAAGGATGAATGGATGGAAAACATAATGCCTCCAGCATCATCTTCAATGAACTTAAGCAAACAATAATTAAAGTATTTCAATTTTAGGTGACAAAGTTGGATAACCAATGCTTTTGCTTTTTGAATGTTAGGCGACTCAAACCTCATAGTAGTATTTCAATCTCAGGGACTGTCCATTTTTGGAAGAAAATAATCATGATAAATTTAAAGTGGAGAAAGAAAGAAAGAAAAAACAAGCAATTTAAAACAGGTATTTATAAGGGCGGGGAGGGGTTCACAAAGATCCTTAGACTTGACAATTGTGGAAAGCATTAGGCATCTATGAAAATACTGTGTGAAAGTTTTTTCAAAATCATAAAATGTTGATACAAATCATTCATATTTTCTAAATTTTCAAAGAGATTTCATGTTCTTGATGTGGAATTCATGACAATTTGAATATTTTCATTTTTATGGATACAATTGGCTCTCCATTCTGTTTAACACCCCCATGATTCAGACCTTTGATGGTTGTGATCTGTCCTGTAAAAAAATGGATGATACATGTAGATCCCAACAAGAACATTGTTCATTAGCCTAAATCATTGCGATATGACCCACAATTACAATTTTCAATTCATTCTCCATGTAAACAAGAGGAAAGCAATTGTAAAACGATACTGTTTGGTTGTTATCAACTTCAAGAAAGTCAAAGTCACAAACGTAGCCCAAACTGTTAGTACGTCTTTCTTGCCACCCCCATCAACATCAACAAAGTATACACGATGATGGCACCATTTCTCACTTGTAGCTGGTAATAGGTCGTGGTAGGGAGCAGGATCCAGTGTGACCATGGTGACAAGAACACATTATCATCAGCATTTTGCTGTATGAGTGCAACTAAAGAGACAATTGATGCTACAAAATAGTAGAATGACAGAGAATAAAGACGCTCATCAGAGTAAACCGCAACAAATGAATGCCAAAGTTCCCTTGATTTTCTGGCAGCCAACCAGAGCTGATTTGGTTTATGATTTCAGTGCATCGACATAATAACATATCTATACAAAGTTGCAAAATGACTTGAAACAAATGTATACTTTAAAGGATTGATTGTCTTTAAAAAAAAAAATACAATCGTTTCTGTTGTGAATAATTTAACTCTTCTAGAAACCCACAAATGTGAATAACGGATTAACGGGTATTGATAGAATAGGCATATCTAACTATCCTTCTGAAGAAACTGGTTGCTCTCTTTCTTGAAATCTGCACTGAAAGTGAAGCAGTTTCAGAATGATACACCTGGTCATCAAAGACACTCTCGCGCTAATTATTGCACAAGGGTTGTGCATGCAATCCTCAACTTACAATGGAACAGTTCTGATTAATGGCTTCATGAAGAACCGAGGAGTTAGGTAATACGCTGTTGCTTGTATGGATTACATGTTCAGTAGCAATCCTTTTTTATGGTGTCCATCACTTGCAATCCTCAGTGGCCTATTTGGGGAAAAAGAAAAGGAAAACACATTTTGATGTACTGTACATAAACACATTTACATTGTTCGTACATCAATGGCAACAATTATGATCTAATACAATATGTGCACTTGTGTTTTTTGTATCTGTCATATGCCTAAATAATTAAATTTATTTAATTGTCTTATGAAGAAGAGTACCGGTATATAATACATGTGTAAGACATACATTGTACATTGAGGGATTTCATGTATGGTGTTTGGTGTTGGTGTTGGTGTTGAGAGTATAGAAAGGCTGCCGCGCGTCGCTGTCAACGGAAAAGCAGCACCTATGTTACACTTTTTGCTACGCAGGCGAGACAAAAAGGGCCCCCTCCACTGGGTGGTCTTTGATTCGACCCTAACTTTTTCTCATAAAATTGAAAAGTAACAAATAAATTAGTGATAGGGGTACAGGTGTCAAATAAGTAGCTCGATTACATTGCCTTAGATTCTGAAACAAAATCATGGATTTAGCTCATGCTGCAATCATCATTATAAAACTGTAGGTCAGTCAGGAACCTCATGACTTTACAAACCAATATGGTTGGATAGTTAAAAAAATGATTTGTTTGTTTTCATGATGTTTTTATTATTACACTCAGGGGCGTACGCAGAGGGGGGGGGGG
>BEXV01003748.1:14427-30975 GCA_003118195.1 Hemicentrotus pulcherrimus | reverse complement strand
GGGGGGGGGGGGCCCAAGTGCCGCCCAACCCCCCAAAAAGGTAAAAATCACGTGATTTTACATGATTTTTTCAAGGGGGGCGGGCCCCCCAGCCCCCCCCCCTAGATCCGCCACTGCGTCCGTTTGCCTCTGATTTGGGTAGGGTCGGCTCCTCTCTAGGGAGCCGACCCTACCCAAATCAGAGACTAACGAACGAAAGAGACAGATAGATCTAATTCGGGCTAGGCATTCTGCATATATTGTTATCTCAAAATTTGATGTCAGAATCACAACTAGAGGTCTACATTGCATGCACCAAATTCTGAAATAAAAAAACAAAGCCCCACATCTAGATCTAGACTCTATGCCATGGTTATTTGAAATTGAATTAAATCTTAAATGAAACCTAAAAAAAACTATTCTCCTCATTACATTTTTCACCGACTTTCGAAGAGAAGATAGATTAGAGTTAAAGCTGATGATTAAACATTTCACAGCTTCTTCGGCTTCAACTTCGCTCAGAGCTCAGCTCACGTCACTACAAAATTACAAATAAACAATCTGAATAAAAGTCTGTCATAGATCTACTCATAGTATCAATCGTATTTCTCACCAGAACTAGAAGTAAGCTACAGGTCTAACGTTAAGTTGCAAATGTGCTTTTGAACAGTAGACGTTTTTCTCTGAATTAGCCAAATTGTTGACAAGGAAATTAGACGCGATGATGGTAGTGCATGCAGTGACAGCAGCTTGAGTCTGAACTGCAACGGGCGGCGTTTATCTGCTGTCTGTGCCTTGCTTTGCGGCGTAGGAAAGTAAGAGACTGGAGTACGAACGGGGCGGTCGGATCGGAGGAGCAGTTCGACTTAGCAAAATAACGTAGATGACAAAAACGATAGAGGGCGCACCATCAAACAATTTTGTTTCCATAACTACGAATTCGATATTTAGGGCTCCGCCTACTCCGATCCGAGAAACAGCTAAAGCCAGTTTATTTTAGAATGAATTGGATAGAGTCTACTACTCTATTTGCTGTTTTTATGATATAATAATTAGTAATATCTGAAATTAAAGCAAGTACTATTCTACGAGCATTATTGCAGCAAATGGATGATACTTACTTCTTCACATTTTTTTTTGTTCTCAACTCTCTCCAATTCTTAATTATGCTATCTCATTTTCATCATGTAGATCTAATAAATTCATATCGAGTGGAATCTCGTTATGACAATTGTGACTGAAATCTTGTATACAAGGACGAAAAATAAGAGATTAAAAACAAGTGGAACCGGCAGAACTACCTTGTGATACAGGTTCCCCTCTCCTGATCCCCCCCCCCTCCATATTTGTCTCTCTTCTCTTCTCTTACCTCTCGGTCGTCCCTTCTCTCACCTTTTCATCCCTGTATAGCCTCTAAGGAGCTGCTGTTTGGGATTACTGCAACAACTAATAAACAATTCCCCCACCCCCTCTCTCTTTCCTTCACTCACCTCTCTCTCTTTGATTATTCATTCCTCAAGTGTTCAAGATTATTCATAATGTGACAAAATTTTCACTTTATTTGCCAGACATTCTGTCACTCAAATATGAATTTCCATGTGGCCTAATGATATCTTTATGGCACCGAAACTGAGGAAAGACACAGCTTCAATCTTGACCGTAATGGATGTCCAAGGCTAGATCATGCAGATTAATATGATTCCATATTAGGAAGTGTTGAGCTTGATATATTTACATTGAAAGCCCTTATTAAATATTTTTGACTACCGTACTGGGTGCCATCCAACTTTTGTTAATTTTTAATTTTGAGTAGTTGAAAGTTTATCGATTTCGCTTTGAATGTAATAAGTTTTGAGCGTCATGCAACGCCTGGCTGGAATGCTCCCCAGGGAGTGGAGATTGTGCACACTTTGTGTGCAGGCAAGCACTGAATCCAATGACCGGGGTAATAGTATATTTGTAAAGCGCTTAGAGACATTTGTATTAAGCGCTATATAAGTTAAATTATTATTATTATTATTATTATTATAAAAGACATTAATTTTTAAATAGAAAATTGTAGAACATTCAATTAGGGAAATCTTTGTTTATTGTCAATGATAATAATGATACATGTAGTTTAATTTGTACTAAGTTATTTGTAGAAATAACTCAAGTTATATCATCACTTGAGATGAATCTTTATAATGCATGTACGTGTGTTGCCACGTACATAATTGCATTGCTTTTCTTCTTCGCTTGGATGACTTTCTTTTCTTCAAAAGTACATTCAAAAGTATAAGTACCTTATTACCACGAACCCAATGTCATTAAGTCATCACTGTATTCACAATATAATTTTTTTTTAAATAATGCTACTGCTATCTGGATAACTCAATACTGAGCTCACCCTGACCAGCAACACCACGCCATGATGCAAACAATATCCATTTTAATCCCTTGTCATATTAATCAAGCACAAAATAAAGAAGCACTAACTCTAAATCTGTTTTCTTCTCTTGTAATTGCTTCCATAGTTCCCATCAATGAAAGAACAAAATATTAAAGGAAGTAAAACAATACAAACATAAATGTAAAATTAACAAAACATTACATTACATTGCATAACTTTTATGGACTTTCTGAAACATGGCTCTTCTTTTCTCTAGTTAACATGTTCTTGCTATGAAAATAGTATTGACATTCGTATTACAAAAAGCTTCCACATAACTAGTGTTCAATTTGAAACCTTCAATAAAAGCAGTGATTTAGACATAGATTAGGGTCACACAAACTTCTTGGACAAGACTAGTCTTGTTATATTGTTGATTTTGAGCCATAAGGGCAAGTTAAAGCCCTTCTGAGCCCTGATTCATTAAACTTGTTATCAAGAACAAGCTACTGAAAAAGCTACTGAATTCTTACATTTGATTGACTGTGAGCAGATTTGTGATAGATTTGTGACAGTTGTTATTGATAACAAGTTTTCTGAATCAGGCCCTGGCTGTATGCAGATGATAAATGCTTATATACATATACTCTATGTACATATACATGACGTCAGTGCAAGACAGTGCTAATCTCATCTAAACAAAATGATTCCATCTGTTAAAAAGATCTTTGTCCACTATATTAACAATCAAATTATATTCATTCAGATTCAAACTAAAAGATGATTGACTGGTGCTGAAACCTTGTAATCCTTTTTTGTTTGTTTTGTGGGTTTATTAATAATTGACATGTCTTTAAGAAGACACACCTGTGAATAAGCACTGTATTGCACTGACCAATTTTTATATAGCATAAGAAGCTTGAAATTTGATGCCCTTGTTTTGATTTCCCCTGGGTGCATAAAGAAATATTGAATATCATATATATGAAATCATTTCCATGTTAATATTTCAACAAATAACTAAATAAGACAACAAATGTATAATGTCTAAAGCACCATGATTGTAGCCTATAACTGACATGAAAGCACTCCCAGGCTTAATATGCCACAGGCACTTGAAAAAAAAAAATGATAGAAAATATAAGACAAAGTTTAAAGTTTAAAGCAAAAAGAAAACATACATAGATAATCATTTCACATTTGAACAAAAGATTACTCCTAGAAAGAAAAAACAGTTGAGCTTTTAACTGCGGAACATTGGCTGTCCACTTGATTTCCACTATCTATACTTTGCAACAACAAAATGAGGGGGAGACAGTTTTCTTGTTATTCCTAATTACCAGATATACTAAATATATATCAAAAAGTATACTCCCAATTTGTTATTTTTAGAAAATTATCATCATCATGACATCATTATCATACTAGAGAAATGAAAAACCTGGTCAATCCTCTTTCACAATTTTATATTTTCTACCTTTTACATATGCATGTTTTACCTCCTCCTTTTTTATTCCTATAAATTAAATTTGAACTAAAAACAAATTTTCCAGGATTGACACAAAATTCATATCAATAAATTTAAGATCTTTTCACTTACAGTTGATTTGCACATGACAAAAAATTACTTTCAATAGTTAGACTTTTTGTATATTTATATATCAGTTTTTAGTTTCTGATCAATTATATACAGATTCATACAAAATATACCAATTTATGTTTTGCCAATATTAACAGATAAGTACGAAGATATACAAGTCAAATTAAATTAATTACAATTTTTATACAAACTTTTTCCAAAGCAACATTAAGCTATGCATTACCGGAAAGGAAATGCAAGTATAGATTTATATACAAATAGAGAAATTAGGTAGATTTAGATATTTCAGAAATTTTCTCTTAATATATATCATATTTTTTGTAGAAATATTTCCAATGATAGACTATACATTCAAAAGCACACAATGATTTGTATTTGAAAAAATATGATATTTACAATGACCAATGACAAATAGTACCTCATATCAGGTTCATACATACCTTAAGAAAATATTTAGCAATAAATCAGTTGAATGTTACCACTGCAGCACACCACACATACTCTGAGATGAATCATATTCATATGAGAAATTTGCTGATATGTCATTCTGCTCTATTTCCTCATTTCAAAATCAAAATTGGTGGAACTATTACTCACACCTGATAATATCAATCATCTGCTGAGAAGTGTAAACTTTGCAAAAGACAAAATTTGAAGATGTTTGATACAAAACAAAAAGTATGTGAAGCATGTAGTATACAAATGATGAATGGGTCAGTAGGAATTGTGTGCACAAGGTAACTGTGGGCATTGTTTTAGACCACACAAGGTCATATAGCCGAGTGTTTTTAGACTCCGTCAAAGTTACTGCAGGTACTCTATTCTACCACCCACATAATAAACTTGTGCATCATCTGTTTTACAGAACGGGCGTGGAAAGAAGAATTACCCCGATTCAAAGAAGGATTTTTTTTTTTACTGGAAGCCTGAAACTGATTTAACAGTGCATAACACTTTTACAGGACGCACCAATCCAATTTTCCATGTAAATAGTTGAGAGTAGCTGCTTCATGCTTACAACTTAACTTTCACTACAGAGTTATGTTATAGAGAACAATGCCAGGAATCCAACCCAAATTTGTATAGGGCTTACCTGCAGAATCGGTCAGCTATCTGTATTATTAGCTTGTTCTTTTTGTCTCCATGCAGCCAAATATTGCGACTGTTTCACAATCACCATATCGACAAGCTATTGTTTTAATTTCGACATAGATTGCTGATATCGCAACTTATTTGTGTATAATTAATGCAGTCAGTAAAATTCAATTCTGCTCACTGGCTTATATTCTTAACCAATCAGATTGCAGATATTTCTGAATCTATTCTATAATGACATACATGTACATACATACAGACCCCTACTGAGTCTGTTGACGGCATTGTGCACCAATGACATAAATGCACATACATACAGACCCCTACTGAGTCTGCTGACGGCATTGTGCACCAATGACATACATGTACATACATACATACCCCTACTGAGTCTGCTGACGGCATTGTGCACCAATGGCCAACCAGTATTGAATAAGAGTTTACGACGGACTGCAACTCAAGAAATCAAATAAAAGTCCTGAAATAATATTTTGGTTTACAAAAATCAAGGTGCCTTGAAATTGTGAGTTGAATTTCAACTGCACAATTTCTATTCAATAGGATATTATGACAATATGACAGGAGATTTCAGAAGGATAAAATTTTGTTTCATTCCAGTTTGGTTGATCTTGATTTTAATTGTTTTGATAATTCTATAATAATTATGGTAATCCGATTTGAAAACCTAAAACATTATGAAAATAATAATAATACTGTAAAATAACATTCAAGCAATAATTATTAGTTCAAAATCTTGTCAATTTATGGAAAAATACTGAAAATGTACTGTGCAGATTAATATGCTATGATGAGAGTTGGAGCAGATATTCTTTGCACATGGTTGACATCGTCAGATCATAGAGATGTCCAAAGACTTTGTCAATCATTTTGAAAGTATATCTGCTCAAACTAAAGTACATTTTAAGTAATTTATCATTTAGTAGCAAGATTGTGAACTAATAATTATTTCTTTTATGTCACTCTGCATTGCTGTCAGAATGTTTTAGGTTTTTAATTCAGATTACCATAACTATGATAAAATTATCAACACCAACACAGCAAGATAAGGAAAACTGGAACAAATCTAAAATGTGTCAATCTGAAATCTCCTGTCATATCGTCTCCTTATCCATACTGGCAGTTCTTCTCAACGGTCATCATAGCTATCAGGTAGGCTTCAAACCTCCCTCACTATGGACGACAATCAAGGACAAACTAGAACAGCAGCATCAGATGACTAATGTTTAATTTTTAAACAAAATCTTAGTCTTTAAATATCTTTCCTTCAAAATGATCATAAATCACTATTATCATTATTAGCTTGATTTTAATATAGATGATACAATACTGAAGTTGGTCATCAGGATCTTCCAAGTAATACACATTTTGACTGTAATGGATACAAAAGTAATCAAGGTCTCATCAGGGGATGGTCTAATTCAATTTTTCCTCCTAATAATTGTTTGTACTATGATTATAAGAAATTCAAAATATAAGTAGCTTGTATACATTTCTGCCTGCAGAGCTGACAGAAGGGAAGCCGACTTTTGATAACCTGAGGATTCTAACAGCAGTCCAGTGCATTGCCGCTACCATCCATGCTATGTAGGGCTATCAAACTCTCTGATTGGTCTTTATCATCTGATGATGGTAACCTGATAAGGGGAGCAATGGAAAGAGATGAGATTAATCAAACCTGCTGCATACAAAGCACACCCAAAGGAAACAATTATTTATAATAGCAATTATTTATAATAGAAGTTCTTGTAGGATGTGATTCTCTAATTCAAAGTCAAATCATTCTAATCAGGTGATAATCCAAGCACCTTCAACTATACTGTAAAATCTAAATATCTACAACTACAGAAAAAGATTACATTGTCAAAATTATATAGAAATGACACTGTTGTGATTTAAAAACAAAATCTGAAGCTGGAAGATGTTGTAAGTACTGATAGGAACTAGATATGAAGGAAAACATGAAAGGATATATATAATTACATAATGGCGCCTTTGCATAGTGGTGCCTCGTTCTGATACAACGCGACAAAACCATGGCATTCTTTAATTTTTTTGATGATGACAGACAGAGTAATATGCTTCAAATATCCGTACCTTTTGACAGATAGACAGAGCTGAGTGAAAGCCACGTGAACCCTGATGGTTTACAGCGTTATATTTGAACAAGCCTTAACTGATATTATTACATTCACTGCATGTCTCCAACACTAAATTCAATTCAGAGGGAATATCATGGGGGCGGGTATAAGATAAAGCTTACCTGACATGAGGCGTTTTCCTTCTGCATATGAAACATATCGTGCAGAAGAGGCAGGTTAGTCTATGGAAACAGTAGTAGAGCCTCTTGATGAGAGCCCATGCAGGATCCCAGTCATTGTAATGGGTTAGAATAGCTACCACGATAAACGAGAAAAAGACTGGTATGGAGCCTAGGATGAACATCAGTGAGAAATCCACCTGAAGATGAAATAGAGATGACATGAGTGAAAATGTTCCTCATCAAATAAGAAAGGAAAGGGCAAGAAATGACCATCCTTGTAAATAGAAAAACATTACCGGTATGTATTATTTATTTTAACTAATTTGCAATTCTGCAATATCCAGTATTTTACACATGGTTTTCAAATACACAAATTACTAGGATGGCTTGTTTTCTATTCAATAGAAAAGCCTGGCATCATGTGCCTAATATTTCGAGCAATTTAAAATACATGTGTATTTGCACTAAACTGCTTGTTTACATTTAAAAGCTACAGTATTTCACGAACCCACTGAGGACAACCATGCAATCAATGCTCAGTAAAACTTGTGTGATCACCAGAGAAGAAAATCTCATTTCCCTGTGCACGGATACGTAAATCTGAATGGGTACATTTATAACACACTACGCAAACATTGAACTTGACTTACATTATTATAATAGATATCTACTAGGATTGAAATTGGGATGGTGAGACTGAGAGAGAGAGTTGCAATCAGTGATGACGTCAAGAAACATCCCCTGTCAAACAAACAAAATGAAAACAATTAGTGAGTTGAGTATGGGAATTGAATGGGTTAGGTAATTTAAAGGAGGAATCCATCTTAGCATAATGTTGATTTAATGAAAGCAGAAAGCGAAGGAAACACAGGACTGAATGTTTGATGAAAATCAATTTTAAAGTTTTAAAGTTGTGGTAAATCAAATGAAATCTGATGCTTTTGTACTATAATTCAACTTGTGAGTAGCCCTCTATTTGATTGGTAAAACATTTTTCCGGCTTCAAAAAATGTTTCATGCCTGTGCCCTCATTACATTGTTGAAAGCATGTTTAACACATTCTCATGATTAAAGCAATCTATTGCTTCATATGAAAGAAAAACCTATTCTGCTATAAATACTCTCAAACAAAACAAAAGGGGCACTATATGCAAGTGAAATCATAGAGCTGCCATTTTGACATTGATGAAATATGCATTAAAAATTTCCAAACTTGTTAAAGCCTCTTTGACTTTCATAAAATGTCACTGATCATTTTTTTTCTTCTTTTCTTGTTATTTTCCTGCTTTCATTAAAACCAACTAGTTATCAGGTTGGACTTGCCTTTAAATAGTTCAGTGCCCCTGTTACCTGGAAGTCACTGGGGTACTTCAGGAACAATAGGACTATACTACTGATCAAGAAAATATAAGACCTCCCTTCTGATGTTAGCCATCTATTGTTCCAGCCCAGAATGAAGTAGCCCTAATCCCCAGAAACAATGCAATGGCCTATCACACCTACATTCTCTGTCTCACCACAGGTTGTCCCTAGTATAGTTGAATACACAACACATAGTCAATGGTACCTGGGAAGCAAATGCAAATATTCACAGATACCATGACAACACAGAACCATGTCGCTATCCAATAAACTTGAGGTAGTAATTGAAAACAATATCCTGAAATTTTGCAACCCATTTTATATCCTTTGAAGCTATAGATACGAATATCACACAAGACAAATGAGACAGTTTGGCAATTACTCACTTTTTCACTTGGGATATATATTGTATTCTATATTTTTTTCCCTCTTGCTATCACATTAAAAGAGCTTTCATCATATTCACATTTAAACTTATCCAGTCATTCGGCAAGAAGAGGATAAACACAAGGAGCTCAACAGAAAAATGTCAATATTTCACAAGATCTTCATCCATTCAACTTGCTCAAGCTTAGCTTCAACAAAAATATGCTTCTAAATTCCGAGTTCCTTCACAACAATTGCCTCTTTAAATAAAAAAAAAGAAAGCAATATGACACATGCACACAGTACAAATATATAGCCCTGATGTTGAGCTGATTGTAGTTACAAGACTTTATCTACCATTGCAGGGTCTAACTACATTCCCATCATTCATGTACTGTGGGTAAAAGAACTGTTATTGTGCTAATATGGATTGGTTTCATCTTACTGTAGTCTGAAGGAACTTAACAATCACACTACAGAGGCAAACAGTGACTTGTACATGTATGTACCAAGTACAGATCACACATTTTACCAAATTATTAACGTTTTCTTCAAAATGTAAAACCAAACTCAACAGGATATCTACTCTAACTTTACTACATTACCATTCAATATGACTTACCAGAGCCAGAGAAACTCAGAGAGCACTGTTCCCACGATACCATTTACAGCAAGGTAGATCCAAACGTTGGATTTCGGAAGTTGGAACGGCTCTATGTTGGTGTAATGTAGGATCACTATCCCGGGCCAGATCATTAGGAAATTAAAAAGACCAACAAAACCTGAAAAAGAAAAATAAAAGGAAACAAATTAATGAGCTAATCATGGTAAAAACTTGTGAACATAGTTCACTTTTTAAAACAAACAAATTACATATATTAGCTAGAATATTTTATTTCTTTAATCCTAAAAAGGTGGTTCAACATTGGCTAATAACATTAAATTCTGGACCAATAAGCGATATAGACAGCTCTTGAGACTGGTCTATAAAACATGAAACATTTATTGAATGTGAATGCTATGCGACCTATATTTTAACAGTAGGAAAATAATATTTATAAGGAGTATTATGCTTTGTATTTAAACAAAATGATGCAGGAACTTACCAAAGAACATAGGAATATCAATCTTGTCCTCGTTATCCACTTTTCGTTTGAGAGCAACGAGGTAAACTGCATAGAAGAAAGCACCTGCTATAGCCCAGAGTGAACCAAGCTTAAACTGGTTATCTTTAGTTCTATCAGAGTAGCTGACTGTAAATATGCCTCCAACACTGCAAGAAAATAAGAGAGATGTGATTTCATTGATGAAATAGAACATTTGTTCAAGCTTTGTATGTACAATTGTGATATATTCAGTTTGATGCAATATCTGAAAGTTACAAGAATACACACCACAAATCATTGTCAATGGGACAAATCTTCAAGTAACAAATAGATTATTGCCTAGAACATCAAGAAACCATATCATTGTCATTTTTCATAAAATGATGATTACCAGGAAGGTACCAGTATATGTTTTTACATACATCATGATGAACTTGTTGCTGCATATGTACAAGTACTCAGTTCAAGACAATTTAGTGCACATTTAATGCACACTTATCTTCTATGCATACATGTACGTATCCATAATCTAGAGAATATATTAATGTTGGTATGTTGCTCATTCAGTACCAACTTACCTTATGAGAACTGCAAATAATTTTGTGAGTGTGAATTTGTCGCCTTGTGAACTAGGAAACAATGCTGCTAGAATAATTGTGAATAAACCTAATGCAATGAGAGATAGGGATTTAAGAGAAAGAAAAGATGAATGAAGAGGAATGTCCAATCATACCTCAAGGAATATCATTAAACCAAGTGCTGAAATAATATTGTCATAGTAACACTAACATAAAGACTGATAAGATTTCTGCTTTCATTAGAAATGGCTATAATTATGATAATACATTATTTCGTATTCTTTTTTTTAATTACCTCTTTACTTCTCCTTGACTTTATTTCAACAATAAAAATACTTGAATTATCTTGTACTTAAATATTTAGACTGCTGTTTTGGCAAACTAAATTAAAAAGAGGCAATAATTGGGTTACACAAATGAATTAGAGATTATAATAAGGTCTGTACTGATACATGATTGATTGATTAAATGATGGTGCCGTTGACAGAATGATTAACTCAACAATTTGATTCAGCACATTATTTGTTATTGATGTTCCACTCAATCTACAGAGTGTTTTTATCTCAGTACATACCTGATGTTGATGAGAGGGTGTTGACAATAGCCATCTGGGAATCATCCAATGCCTCTTGATAAGAAAAATTGGCAAGGAACCACTGAAAAACAGACAGAAAATTATATATTTTAAAAGGACATGGCAGTAACATGACAAATAAGACTTGGCAAATCAAACATTTGTTTAATTTTTGTAAAAACTTTCCTACACTATGGGGTTCGTAAGTTCCTGGGCAGAAAATGAGAAGCGCATGCAATATTATTTCAAGATATGGTTAATTCATAATTCAAGCCTATACTCTCAATTAAGTGAAATGTCCCAAGAGTAAAAATCATAATATGTAATCTAAAATCTAACATCATAACCTTGTATACTGTTACACCTGTATCTTATTCTGCTTCAAAAAACAATCCATTGGGACAAGTAACCTCCAAACTCTTAGGCCCTAATTCACAAAGGAGGTTTACATTTAACCCATGGTTTAAACCTTCATTTACATAACCCATGGTTTAAAATTAGCGCAAAACAGTCAAGAGGTCCTATATTAGAGGCAAAAGCCAAGGTACGCTTATTTTGCGCTAATTTTTAAAGCATGGGTTAAATGTAAACCTCCTTTGTGAATTCGGCCTTAGGGTCATGGGACCACAGCACATTCAGAATATGGAAATTTAGGCTGAACAAGTATGTGGACTGGAAACGGAAGGAACTTTGTCCTGCAAGATAACTTGCCTTAGAAAGACCTGCAAATGAGTCAGTTCCAAATAGAAGCACAGCCTCTTACATGTTCAATTACTAAAGTTTCCAAGATACTATTTCACAAATTTGTGACAGATAACCCTTTCTGGTAATCAAAGTAGTGCTAAACCTTACTTTGACAAACACTATAAAAGAAGCACGTCAATACAATATATTTCTATGTGTGTGTTTGTAGGTAATAGAACCTAAACTGAGCTTACCACTAAACAAAACATGAAGCTAATTTTTGCAACTTGAGGAATGGTGAATTTGTTGGCTTGTTGAAGGTTTTCCTTGGCCCTCTCTGTAGCATTGTAAGATAACCTTGCCATCATCGCTTCATCTGCTACATTGTCTGCAATGGACAATCAAAGACAATCAAAGACCACACATTAATGCACAACACTTGCACTAACGGCTCCTCTACAAGATCATCTATATTCTATTCTACTATCTGCAGCAATCAAATCAGTGAATGAAATCATCCATGTTTGATTTTTTTGTTTTAAGGCTGAGCTCAGCTGCAATAAACTTATTCAAGCAATACAATCACATCTTTAATGTTTCATTGTTGACATATTCACTAGGCATGCAAAATTCACTTGAGAGGATCATCATGACAAATCAACATTCCCTTTTCCACTGACTATATTTGATCACCCTCCACATCTAATTATTTTGTGCTTGTGCAAATAGCTTTCTGCCTGTGGATCCAACATACACTGTCAATCAAACACATTGTACAGTCAATGAAAACAGAACTTTTGCTTATAAAAGCTCCGAGTAAAGATGCTTTCATTTACACAGGTTTAAAATGCTGAACATATCTTTTGCTTTGAATAAATCAAACTGAAAGAATCTTAAAACTAACAGAAATGGTAACACATGTTCCTCAAACAATGACCAGAATCCATATTATGCAAACATTTCAGAGATATTCATAATAAGAATGCTAACCTGACAAGTGTCTGACTTCCATCAAATTACTGAATCGAACTCTTGCATTTAATGTAGCTGCAAAGGGAAAGAAATACATCATTTCAAAATCCATTTAAAAGATAATTGTTTCAGTTGGAACACCTCACACCTTGCTTTTACCTACATGAACACTGTAGGTGATGAGTTTAGAATTTGAATCAATTCTCCATTTTCGAATAGTACACGTACTGGAAGGTTTAACATTCAGAAAATATGGATTCAATGTAAATTTGTAGACTTTCTCTGAACAGAATGGGTTATACAATGTACATGTACATAATATATATATACATGTATATATATTTTTTTTTTTAAATCACTATTATTTTTAAATAACACTAGGAAAATGTGCCAGGATAGTCTGGATGGAATCTAAGACTGAAATTAAAGATGGGTGAACAAATGAAAGTATATTAATGCTAAAGAATAATTAATAATTCCTTGAACACCAGCAATTAAGGAAACCCAAGATTTAAATGTTGATTCATTTCATGGATTTAAGCCGATAACTAGACCGATGACAAAATGAATTTCCCCTTTGACATACACTGTACTCTCTGTCTGATACAAGAGGTACATGTATAAAGTGGGCTCGCTAAAGACCTTACTGAGATTATATCGTTAACACAAATCAGTAAAAATCCATAATATCTCATAATTTTGATAAACTTACAAGAATCATTTGGCTCGCTGAAACTGCTACTCCTGCTGTTCTCTTTATCACTATCATTGAACTTTACAGGGACATATAAAGGATCACTCTGCAAAAAAGAAAATAAAACACTGATTAACAGTTTCACAACAAATTATCACCTTACAAAGGCTCACATTTAATTATTATACTTATAGTAATCTTCATTGATCAAGTATGCAATCTTTTGGGGCGGGGGAAAAGAATCAAAAACCTTGTTCTGAAGAGGAGTATGATACGGCCTTGAACCTTAGTCAAACTGAGTAATGCCTTTCTTTAAATCTTTTTTCAGAGTCTGTGATTGGAGACTAAACATAAGACCTAAGGCAGAAAGAAAATCTTCAAGGTTCCAGCAAATACTGTCAATAATCATGTCAATTATTCCAAGCGTGTGCACATTTCTGTAACAAACGGAAAGATAAAGAGTATTTTGAAGAAGTCATGGCCCTCTGGCAGCGCTGAGGTAATGATGTGGCTTACATGTAGTGTGAAGGTGCGAGAGACTGTTCACATTATCACTAGACTCTTCATACTGCTAAATACATCGTCTCTCACTCTCAGCATCATCACTGCTTATCTCTATATTTCACCTATGAAATGGAGGTGCTGTAATATGTAAACAAAGCAACGATTCTCAATTACACAAAACTAGTTGAATAGCATCCAAAGGTCAATCCCTAAAACATGCAGCACATACAATGTACTACATTTCCTCCTTTTTAAAACATTGAATACATTTATTTTTCATGAGTGGTTCTAATTACGTCAGCTGGAACATGCAGGGGTGGGGGAGGGGAGGGGGAATAGCACTTGCATTGGGGAATATGCTGCCGAATGCTGCCGATCTAGACATGATTGTAAACCTCTGGTATAACAGCCTGTACTTCTAGCATATGCTAAAGCCATTAGTAGGGTCAGTTATACTCTCATTGGCTGCCCTGCCCCTTGGCAATCTTGCTGTCAGTGATAAACACTTGATCATCCTGATTCAACCAAATAAGCCTCTTCCTACCTGTCACTAACTTATAATTACAGCGATCATTATTCCCATATTGTGCCCTCAACTGACTTCAAAATGACCAGCCCCAAATTTTTGTTAATTTTAGTTTATGATCCTGCTTCATAAACATACTCTTTTCACACTGGTTTTGCTTAATCCCTGTACTTTGCTTAGTCCCGTACTATCCTTAACCCCTTACTATTTTTTTTGGCTTTTCACACACGCTGTTTTTAGTCCCATACTAGCGCCTATTACGGAAATTCATGCTGTTCTCACTGCAATTGGTTAGCTCTGGATAACATGAATGTTACGATTGGACAGTGGGCTCCTTACTTCACATCTGGCAAGCTGCGATACGCTCCATTGCGTAGTACCAGACTATTTTTCGTTTCTGTTCTCTTTCATTTACTTGGCACAGCAATTGCGGGGTTAGCAGGAGTTAGCACCACAATTGCGGTGTTAGCCCTGCTATTTTGCAGGGTTAGTTAACCCCGTACTATAGGTGGGGCTAGCCCACTTTGGTAAATACGAGTCTGAACAGAAAGTGGAATAGGCTTAACCCCGGACAATAGGTGGGGCTAAGACCCCCCCCTTAACCCAATGTATAGTACGGGGTTAAGCAAAATTTTGCCAGTGTGAAAACAGTATTAGTCTGCAATCACAGACTTGAGACCTAGTAAAGCCTTGAGCAGAGCCTAGCAAGATATGTCAGTCTCTGGCTGTGAGAGGCTAACATACAGTGCCTTCATGTGTATAGTCTCATAGTGCAGACACTCTTATGCCTAATGAATGACAGGGGTTTGTACATGTACATGTACGTGCAAACTACACAATATGCTTGAAGAGAAGGAAAAAAAAGAGTAGAATTCATTGATTAACATGTACACATGTTTAAATAATCATGAGCCGGATCTAGAGACCAGATTATGCAGAAGACACCTATTTTTGTGGTCGCCATGGCAAATCTTGTGTATTAACTATTGAGGACGTGTTTGGTGTGTTTAAAATCGAGTTTCATAGATAACTTTTGAGTAAAACCTTGTATCACTGTGGGTTTGGCGTCATATGCAATGTACAATGTACCGGTACATTTACGATTTCCAAAAATTTGTAAACAACTTCATTTCACTGTAAAAGGATTTGCTTATAATTAGATTACCCTTGTATCAATCTCATTTGCTAATGGAAAATACTTTGAACATACAGGAGAAATTATTTCACAAGAATGAATTACTGGTAGGACATTTACATTGAAGATACATTGTAGATAGGTTTATGGCATGATTCAAACCAGAATTTGTTGTTGTTGGTGCTATAATCTAGGCTAGAGCACATCTACATACACATAAAAACAAAATCTTCATGCCTGCACCTTCATGTACAGTATATACTGTAGTATCACCCGACTCAAATAATGTATGAATGTCATATCTTTTGCATTAGGGCACTTTCTCCACACTTTAATATTGAATATTGCTTTCATTTTGATGTATTAATGCATGCATCACTGTGTCTTGTGGTCACTGGTTTGCAATCAAAGTGACTTCAGCCTGCCTGTCTACAGAGTACAGGTAGAGCAATAGAATGAGTCATGTTTATGACTCAGGAACTCATATCACCTACAGTTAATTACTTATTGGTTAAATGCACACAAAATTCATTTTATCTCCACACATCTGTATTATGACATGTCACAAAAAGAATGTCACCATGGTTTTAAATGAGTAAATCTGAAAATTAAACATATTACGGTATACAATGAAACATATCAACATTCTGTATTTAGGCCAATATGTTTTCCATCTTTACTTCATCTTCTATTCATATAGTCTTGTTTCTCTCTATCTTTT
>BEXV01003747.1:17538-28352 GCA_003118195.1 Hemicentrotus pulcherrimus | reverse complement strand
TGTGAACAAAGACTTACAATGTCCATGTCTTTTTATAAGATTTTTCTGCTTACATTTGAAGTACATATTTGAGTAGCAGAGTACGTTGTGCCATTATTCCCAAATTCAATCTGTTAAACACTAGACAGACATAATTCATACCCAAGACAACCCTCCTCGCTCCATTACATCCTTTGATGTTGCTCACTTGTGTTTCATTATTTCAGTAAAGAAGTTAATTGCGAGGGAGTAGGTTAAAAATTGATTCTCTTCTCTTATATATTAGTATTTTGTCATCTAAATGAAAAAAGAGAATAAGCACAACATTTTTCTTGCCAAATAAAACGAGAATATTATTAAAAAGCTACCTAATAATTTCAAGGCAATGAAGTGAATTCAAAATCTTTTCCTTCCAACTTAGAGTGTAAAATCTCCAATAATCATTGTTGAAAATACTACTTTTTGTTATTATTTTTTGCCTTGTTTTGACAGATGAGGAAATAGGGGACAATACTACTGAAGATAACCGGTTAGCTAGAGATGGGCAGATAGCTGTAGAAGACCAGACAGCTGAATGTAGACAAATCACTGAAGGTGACCGGATGGCCATAGATGGACAGACAGCTAAAGATGACCAGATAGATAAAGAGGACCAGAAAATTACAGTAGACCAGTTAGCGAGAGATGACCAGGTAGTTGTAAAAGATGAGATAGGTCAAGGAGATGACACTAAAGCTGAGGATACAAAAATACTTGAAGCTGAAGATAAAAAGATAAGTGAAGAAGAATACATTTCAGAACTTTGCAGAAAATATTCTGCAGACAGACCAATACCTGAAGAGGAAGCTGAACTCTTCCTCAAAGAATTGACCTTCCCTATACCATCCAAACCTCATCTTACCCTGAGCGAAGATGATGTTGCTGGCAAGAGAATCTTCGTGATCGGTGATGTCCACGGTTGCTATGATAACCTCCTAACTCTCCTGCACGTTGCTGACATTGACAAGGATCCCAATGCTCTGCTGATTTTTGTCGGAGACATCATCAACAAAGGTCCCAAGAGTGTTGAGGTTCTCAATTTCGTCCTCTCGTCAAACTCTTACTGCGTCATGGGAAACCACGAACGATCTGCGGTCCGGAAGCTGCGTTTGATGAAGATGAATGTTGGATATGAGCCAAAGGCCTCCAAGCAGTGGCTCCATGATTTGAATGGTAGTGATTATGAGTACTTGAAGGAGCTGCCCTACACCATCAGTATACCTAGTCTCAATGCCATCATCGTCCATGGAGGACTCCTCCCAGGTAAGCCCTTGGAGGAACACACCCAAGACGAGATGCTTCTGATGAGGAACATCATCGTCGAAGGTAACCAGTTGAAAGCTACCAAGCACATCACCCAAGGACAGCTCTGGGGTGAGCTTTGGAAGGGTCCTCGGCATGTCTACTTTGGTCATCATGCTCTAGAGGGACTCCAGAGGTACCCTTACGCAACGGGTCTAGACACGGGATGCGTGTACCACGGATCACTCACAGGGGTGTTTCTTACTGGAGATAAGAAGTTGGTGTCCGTCAAAAACGAGGGCTGCAGAAATAAGGAACTGATCCAATCTGAAGAAGGAGATCCAGGTGCAGCAATGTAGTCTAGACCAAACTCGGGTTTGTGTCATTTCATTTTAGGTCTTGGCCTCCACATTGAGGCATATCCCTTGAAGGTACGTTTTTATGTGTGATAAATGATAAATAAAAGTTGTGAAATTGTTCATAGATTTTTGTTCTTTGTGCATTTTTAGCACTTTAAGGAAAAATACCTTAATCACCTAGAAGTTTCTTTTTTGTTTTAGAAAATCACCTCACCTGATGTATGTTTTCAATGCTTTGAGAAAATTTCCATGCAATTTTATTGTCAAAGCAAACACTCCTCCCCCAATGTTGAATAATACCCATAATGATTTTGAACTTAAAGCCTCATTCATAGTGGTAATCTGCCATTGTTTTAAATTTTCATTTTTCTGTATCTTATAACACAGAGTGCAGTGATATCGTGTACCGGTAATACTTTTGTTGCGCACCGTTGCCATTCCTCTACACATTACAAGGTTACCCGCTGTGGTTTATGGCTGCATATCTGAACGAGCCTTGAGATTCCTGGTTTCGGATTCGGGCAGGACCCAGGTCTTGACTACGTCTTTATCCAGGGGAGCGTTTTACAAAACTTGTCATCAGTGACAAATGACAGTTTTTGTTATAAGCTACTGTAATCCTTGCTTCTGATTGGTTATCAGCAGATTTGTCACTGAGTTTTGTCATTGTCATTGAAAAAAGGCTTTGTGAAATGCCCTCCAGATGATGGCCTTGATAAATTCTCACCTGGCTCTCGATGGAAGAAGATTAGGAGTATTGGCCGCTAGTGTATCTGTGAAAGTGGAGGCTGTATCATGTACTTATTATGCACGTGCTGTTCTGTACCAAAGATGGTTGCTCACATGCCTTAGAGTAAAATGAAGTATTATTAGATCTCTTGAAAGGAATATATCAAGAATACAGATCTTTTGCAATAAATAATAGGTGCACAGGTAGAATGTTGTATGAATATTTGTATCACCAGCATCTTTTTTTTTTTTTTACTGTCAAGAAATTAATTTTTTAGAATTGTAACCGATGTGTTTGGCCATCTTAGGTCGCACGGCGACACGTTTATGATCTATGGTGGTCGCATACATTCTCAACTAATTGGAGCACCTTTATTGTCTTCATGTCTGTTGACAGTCGTAAAGCTGATGTGCATACAGTGATTGATTCAAGGACAACTTCCCCCTGAACCCTCATCCTCCCGACTACTGACCTACAGGTAACCGCCTTCTAGAACAATTGCGTCCTAGAAGGACAAGTGCCCCTTGACAACAACTCCATAGATCCATAAGTTATGGATAACCTCCCTACTCTGAGAACAGGGGGGGGGGTGTTTCATTAAGCTGTGCATCAAGTTTATGAACGACTTTACAAATGATTTAAATATGAAGAGCACTGTATTTCCCATAATCTCAATTAAATTGTAGCTAAAAATACACTTTGCACTGAAATGATTTGTTTATAATGATAAGGTCACTCTACATCTTCATATTAAACAACTTTAGCTTATGCAACTAAAAGGATTTGAGAGTCCCATTTAGCTCTTCGTATTCAAGTCATTCGTCAAGTCATGCGTAACTTTACACACAGTTTTATGAAACATTCCCCTTGGCCCTGGTACATTTAGTTATCAGAATGGTACTTATATTTTTTATATTTTTATATTTTTTGTACTTATGGTTGTATTTGTCAGGGACAGTTCTCTATGGAGAAGCCTCATTGTCCTAGGATTCTTTTGATCAGATTTAATTGTATAGTGGGTAATCCCTCTCACGGTGAGGTTCCACTGATGGTTGCCCAGGGGGTCCTCGTTTGGACATGATTATGATTAACTTTCAATACTACAGTATCTTTATATGATTAACTTTAAATACTACAAATATGTACTTTATATGATTAATTTTCAATACTACAAGTATGTTTTTATGATTAACTTTCAATACTACAAGTATGTTTATATGATTAACTTTCAATACTACGAGTACTAGTTTTCATGACGTTTATTGAAATATGTAAAAAGCACCTTGTGCCTTGAATGGTCTGTATGTACCACCTACAGTGTATTTATCACTCATTTGGGTATTAATTGTGCTTAACTGGAATATTATGTACAGCAGGGTTTTGATGTAGTGAGAGAAAATAATGTATACAAATGTTCTATTGAAAAATATTTAAAGGCACTCTTGCCTATAGCACTGTTCGATTAGATTTTTATGCAGGAGAATTTATTTACATTTTCAGTGGTTTTTAGTGTTTGAAGGGCATATACTGACTCATAGCATCTCAATATCAATACCGTAGGTAGAAAAGTAAGATAACTTTTTTTTTTTTTTTTTTTTTTTTGGGGGGGGGGGGGGGTTCAAAAGGTTTATAATTCCAAACCCACCAGGGGTATGGGGGAGCAAATCCTGAAAATGAAATACGGTTATGATTCTGAATGTTTTTAAATATTGATAGAGGTTTATGTTTTGTACCTCAGAATTATTAACCCTTTTTCATTTTCAGAATTACAACCACTATAGCATTATATCAAACGAATTAAAGGATCTTCGGAAATATGATTCTTTTGAAAAATGACATGTAACAGTAATATTGACCATGTGTATTATAGCCTGTACACTCTACATGTATCTGCAAATGACTTGCGCTTTACATTGGAAGGATTCTCCATTTTTCAGTAAGATTCCTATAATTCATGACTATTTTAAAAGTCTCTCACAGTTGCCAAGATTGGTTTTTAACTGGTTGGAAAGAAGCTAAAAGCAAAATTGAGATTCACGTTATGAAAAAGTAGAGGAACGTTAAAGCAATATTGTACTAAAAGCACTACCACAAAATCCCCTCTAGCACCATCTCACTTCGGCTGAAGCAGTATGGTCCCTTAACTCTCTGCTTCTCTACTTGTTGCCTCTCTACTTCTTGCCTTGAGTCCTTGGTTTTTTATTTACCATGAGATAATGCACTGTGCAGGAAGTTCATCTGTTCAGTATCTTTTTATTTCGGGGTAAAGACTGTGCAATCCAAATGAAGTGTTTGAAATTCAAATCATGTTGACAAACTAATGATACCGCACATGCAAACTTGCACTCTCAGAATGGCTGTCACTTTGATTATCTTTCTCTTGTGCTTTTGATTTCAAAGTGATAATAGCGATGATGAAAAATGGAAGATTACAATGTTTTCTTCATTTTAAAGTGCCCTTTGCTTTAAATGTATGAATGGAGATCCATGAAGATGCATCATGGACTTTGATGTTTATTATTGTGCTTTCTTTATGACTTGAGATGTCATTTGACAGTTGATATGATTGTCAATTGAACCGTTCACCAACAAAAAAAACATATGCTTTGTAATTAGAATGCCATGTTGGTATTCTTAATTAAAAATACTTGTATCAGCTTTAGATTGGAATGCTATGTTGGTATTCTTAATTCAAAATACTTGTGTAAGCTTTAAATTTTACCCCTGTATAAGAACAAAAGGAGATACTTCAAGTTAAAAGGAGAATTTCACCCTGACATTGATTTGGTTTCTATAGAATGAGATAATTTGAGAAGGACAGGTCCATGAAAGTTGAGCTAATTCTGATTAAATATAAGAAAATTATGAATTATTGAAGTTGCAAGCAATCAAACACAATTGGCAACACTGATGTCTCTTGTGAGGACTTCTCCAATTTGCTTTCTACAGAAAATGTCATATGCTTATATTTTCTTAGTTATTGATGATATACAGGGGTTGTATAAAAACATATTTGCAATAATTATATTTAGAGTGAATGTATGATTGGAAATTCTCTGATGGGAAAATTTAAATTTTGTGAAGTTTTTAGTACGGGGCAAATGAGTCGAGAGCGCACCTCACGAGATAGCACAGAGTTGCCAATTTGTGTTTGATTGATCGCAGCTTAAAAAATGTATTACTATCTTGTTTTTAATCAGTTTTTCTGTGTAATGATAATAAGCATTTTCCATTAATTTGTTAACTATACAACTATCTTGTGCTCTTTTACCAGTATGCAATAATGTGTAGTATTAAAATAGATCCAAAGAATATTAATCCTGTAATTAGGACAGTGGAATTGTCGTGCTTTAATAGTATTGAATTAATGTTTATTCATCTCTGTCATCATTGGTTTTCTAAATAATTAAAGAAGATTTTAACTGATATTAGCTCTTGCTACTAATATTGGGGACAAAGGTGCTGAGATACTAACTTCTAGCCTATTGGCATTGCTTGTATTGCCTTGATGTATGAATGCTTTACTGACATTTGACATCAAATTTGTACCAAATTTGATTGATTCTAAGTTAGGAGGGATGCGTCTATCAACACAATGCAAGTGGTAAGCAATATCGAAGATGTACTGTGACAATGGCAGTAACACCTGTATATTGAGGCCACCCAGGGGAAACAGAGTAAGTGGATACTGTAGACAGGTTGCCTTTCTAGAGAGGATCAAGAAAACACATTTATTACCAGAGGGAGACAAAATACATGGCCACTATAGACAGGTGGCCTGTATACAGTGTAGAGGGAGACAGTCGCTATGAGACAGGTTTGGGTGTATTACAGAAGTACCCTTCTTAGCATTTGCAGCTTTACAAGCTTAGGGGTTGAGAGAGCCTAAACAGATGCACACTTATCCCATTCATGCCAAAATCCAGGGTGTTCAGAGATTTAAGTTATTATTATTTTTATGTGCTTACCAGCTGTATTTGAGCTTGCAACATTTAAATTTGTAACACATTGTGTAAGCTAATGGAAAAATCCGTCTTTGATTTTGAAAAGAAAACGAGAGAGTTATTAGGTAGAAGTCACTTTAAAAATGTGAAGCTTTGATTTACTTGACCAACGTCAAGTTATTTGTAGATAGAAAACTATGCAAATTACTCATGTTTTTTTTTTCTTCTTCAAATTTGTCTAATTTGTTAACACATGTGCCTGTGTTGTTTCCCACATTTAGGGATACATGTAATATGCAGAGTGTATGCTTGGTATACAAATGATAAAATAATCATTGGTCTGTTTGGATCCAGAAGGGTGATAACTCATATTTACTTCAGCACAGCCACAGAGTTAATGCCCTTCTTCTAGGCTCTGAACAGTCAATATTTATGCATGTAGTTGTAAATTTCATGAGTGAAGAATTTGGAAAATTATTTGGAATATTGGAATAATTTTGGGGAAAAAACCCCACACATATGCTTGAGCACAGTCACACAGTTAAAGCCCTGCTGGCTCTGAATAGACATTATGTAATAATTTGTAAAATTCATGATTGAAAAATGTGGAAAATTAATTTACTCTGTTTTTATTTCATGGTTATCTTGCCATTCTTGAAACCGTATTGATTTTGCGACACTGGTGGAAATGTGTTGAATATTTGCTTTTTCATTGATTTATTGCCGTTTTCTTGTACTTAACTCAAATATAAGTTTGCTGCATTGATAATGTAAAGAATAAACGCAAAAGTGATACTTTCATTGTGCTGTACATGCACATCCAAAGAGGTTATGGTGTATCTTAAAGTCCATTCTTATCACTTCAATATGGTTATGTTAAGCAGTTGAAATATTTACAAATTTTGCTCAGACTGAAGGAGAAAAAATCCATCAGTGAATGTAAGAAATATAAACAATGTTTAGTTGAGAGAATAACATCTGTGTTTCATTTTTTAAAAGAATAATTAAATTTCTGTGTGTAGCATTTGTATGGATAAAGCTAAAATCATGTGTCATCAAACCTATATAATAATTGAACAGATTTTATACCATCACTACCACCACCTTTTCGACTGAAGCTTTAACTATATTTGAAATTTTGTAGCCAATAATTATTTCTAGCACTGGTCGACATGTGCTGCCAGAAGAAACTGTGGATGAAAAATGTGCTGCACAGATATTCTATAATGTAAATGTCATATTTTGATATTTCATTATTGTAGCAATTTTGGGTTGCAAATAATAGTAGGACTACCGGTAGTAAATTTCAGTTAGATTTGATCATTTAAGTGTACTTTCTTTAATATATTTTTTTTTTCTTTTATTTATGCCAAAGTAAAGTCACAATGCAAATTATGTTTTATTATCAATTAATACTGTGTGTGAGTGACTCCTGAAATAAACTTAAATGTCTCTAGTAGCACGGGTGCAGAGGGTAATATTGGTACATGTACGTGTAAGAAAAATATGTTGAATATCAAATGCATAAGATTAGAACATAAAGGGAAGGATACATGTACATTGGAGTTATCTTGGTGAAACATTATATGGAATATAAAAATTTAAAAAATGCATTAGGAATATGCAACATTATTATAGCTGGTGATCAAAATTTGTAGTGTGACTTTTGTTGTAAAACGGTAAATGACTTTAAGTGGATAAACATTTTTCAGTATCTTTGGTGTTGTAGTTGAGTGGTTTAAACACTGGAGTAGAGATGCTAAGGCTGTGGGTTCGATTCCCTGCATGGCACTTGCGTTTTTTTGCTAATTCTCTCCTCCCAGGTGTTAAATGGGTACCTGGTAGGATGTGAAAGTCAAATTTGTAGTATGCTCAGAATTATGATTGTCTGTAAAATAGTGCCTGGCTGGAATGCTCCCCAGGGAGTGGAGAATTTGCAAACATGTGTGGGCAAGCCTGAATCCACTGACTAGGCTTATATGTGAAGAGCTAAAGAGACATTGTCAATGTATTAACCACTATACATACGTATAACACCAGAATATTATGTATTATTATAGTTATCTTTGAGCAATATGTAGGTACTAGGAGTCGTTTATTAAAAAGGATAGTGACAAATAGTTAAATGATATCAATCAGTACAGAATAAGAATTTATTAGACCGTTATCTATTGTTAATTAACATATATCGTCCTTGTTTTCACGAAGTGACGGTAGTGAGGAAAATCGTAACGCAAAGTGAATGCAATTTTTTTTTCACTACCGTCACTTCGTGAAAACAGGGACGATATGAAGTTCATCATGCTACATTAACTATGTTCCTCAAAGATGTGTATCTTACAGTTAAAGCTGCTTGAATATATCCTACAAAACAAGAAATGCTACAATGTACATGTAAAGTTTATTTCTAAGAGTTGATTTGAGAATGGTATGGTTTACTTTTTGATTTACAACTGTATACTAGCAGGCTTTAAAAAGAATTTTACTTGCAGTTCATTGTTTTTCATTTTTAAATTACTTTACAGGTGGATTAGCAATTGTAGGCCTGGGGGGTGTTTCACAAAGATCCTAAGTCTAACTTAACTCTAGGTTGGACTTAAATATTATGGAGAGCCATTTCTAGCCTTAAAATGAAATATATTCTAAAGCTAAAAAACAAGTTTATAAATTTCACATTAAGAAAATGAAATCTCCTTGATAATAGAAAATATGAGTAATTTGACACAACATATTATACCTTTTAAATAACTTTTACAAAATGTTTTCAAAGATGCCAACGGCTTTCCATAATTATTAAGTCCAACTTAGAGATACATGTAAGTTCAACTTAGGATCTCTGTGAAACACCCCACAGGTTTTGAGGGATAACATCATGTCTTTTGTAAATGAATAGAGTACCAAAGTGTGACGTCATACTGGCCAAGTTGTCAAGGTTGCTTGTTCCAAACAGTTTTGTTTGGTGTGGTGATGACACCGAGCCAAATACTAAAAGTACCCTGCCCTAGTCTGTTGCTTGAACGATTTTGTGGTGAACCTCACGCACAGGCTCTGCCGTTTAAAACCTTGTCATGACGAGAACAGCCCATTAGAGCTTTACCCTAGTAGTTACAGTTTACTAGGGTGTTACATGTAGCTCATCAAATTCACACTCGATCCACTCGGCACTATTAACATGAATGACAAAGAAAGCGGAAAAAATATACAGTTCCTCAGATAGACAAATGACCATCCCTTCACTGCTATCATGTAAAAAATATGTAGAACAGGTGTCACATCCATATTCACCTGTTCTACACATTTTTACATAAAAGCAGTGAAGGGATGTTCCTTTGTCTACCTGAGGAACTTTAACAAAATAATTGACATAATTTTGTTCTGTGTGCAAAGGTACTAGGCAGAGTGAATTCGATGAGCAAATTTTCTAATGGGGTGTTTTCCTCATGGTAACCTAAATGATGAGCGAATATGATGTAAGTACTTGGTCCTTTGTAAGGGCCATGAAAAGGGCTGGTTGAAATCTATGTTAAATCTCTTTTCAAGTAGTCCTTGATTCCTAATGGACACTATCATTCTAGATTGAGTTTGAGAAATTGCAGTAAGATTCTTGGATTCAGGTAAACTACTTGCTTATTTCACATTCACAAAGCATTTATTTTTTTTGTTTTTTTGCAATGCCAAAGATTACTGTTAGGTTCCAACTGATGGGTACTTCTTTTAGAATAGGAGGTAATTTTGAAGAAAAAAATACTACCCCTCGTACATGAAAGGTGTCAAGATTAAAATAATGTCAGTATTATAAACAGAATAGTGTCAATATTTTTGTTCTTTTTTCAAATTCAACTTTTATAATCAGAAGTGTTCCTGAATTCTTAAAGATATTTTCTAATCCAGCATTTTGTAGCCAATTTACTGGATTAGAGACAAGTTTTGAACCAAAAATTTTGTTTTTTGGAGAGGTAAAATCATAGAGAGTTATTTACAATCACTGCTACATGTACATGTATGTAATTGTTTTCCACTATATGTGGAACTGATATTATGTATGGTATTTTTTCAAATGTCTGATGTGCAAGCAATGCAATCTATTTACCAATTGTACTATGTAATAATGATAATATAAATCATTTATAATGAGTTGACTCGATGTACACATAACTAATGGGCTAAGTGCACAATTCAAGAAGAGAAGAATATTTTAAGAATGTACAAAAAGATCCACAGCTTACTGCTCATTCTATTAGATGTAATTTGAGGTTTCATTTTTTGTAAGGGCATTCTGAAACCATGTTCACCCAAAATATATACATGTATTATCAAGATTACTTGTGGCAGTTGATCCAGCATGTGCAAATTGTCCAATGATTTCTTTGTTTTTTCAATTAAATTAACGGGATCAACGCACAAGCATACATGAAGTCAAATTGTTACTTGCCCCCATTAAAAGAAAATGGGATCTGTAAAGGAAAATCTATATGTCAGATTTTTGCCAAGGGGAACATGGCCCCCTGTGGACCCTCCCCC
>BEXV01003747.1:0-13174 GCA_003118195.1 Hemicentrotus pulcherrimus | reverse complement strand
GAAGACCTATCCACCAGACCACGCCACCTCTACAAAGAGAAGACTACACCTTGAAAAGTATTAGTGATACTTTACTCAAAATCCCACAAATGTTGAACAAACTCTTGCATACACAACCTAGTACTGGTTTTAACATATACTGCTTGTAGGTGGGGATTAAGATTTTGGCCATGATCTCTTTTGTTTCCATATTCCTTGCTTAGGAATGTGGCCTTTTTCAGCGACATTGATCTATGGAGTTATAAATATTTAACAAAAGTTAGTTGATTTAAAAAAAAAAAAAATTGGAGGGGGGGAGGGGGGTGTTGCTATTTGCAGGTAGGGGGTCTTCCAAACCACAGGTCTCCAAGAAGATATAGGTGATATACATACCACATGAGATTTCTTATGACAGATCAGAATCTGGACGATGTGCAGCTCACCATTTTCCCCTGTCCTCCATAACTCGGTGGACTAAAGGACGAAAGTAGAGGAGATAACTTTTATTAAATCATGGGTCAAGATATTTTACACAAGTAAATGATCTGCATCAAGAGAGTGAGTGAGGGAGAGAGAGAGAGACAGAGAGAAAGAGAGAGAAATAGAGGAAGAGAGAGAGATAGAGAGAGAGAGAGAGAGAGAGAGAAACCAAAGCTTGAGGAGACAAGACAGGAAAGGGATCGCTTAAAATAACATCGCCCCCAAATAGGAATAAGACTTGTTGGCTAAAAACTACCAAAAATCAGAATACCATTTTGGTTGAAACATATTTTCATGAAAATATAGGCAATGTTAAGCCTAATCAAGTTAGACAAAATAACATCTCCTCTGGGGCAACATTGATCACCACAAATATTTTGTTGTTGGTTAATGAAGTTATTAGAACTCCTGACCAGTTTTACTTGATTCCTCTGAGATGTTGTAGAGGATCTCCCGAGGAAGTGCCTCCAGGAGTTTCTCTCTTAAACATCTTTGACAATCTCCTGTAGGGCAAATTGGTCACCACAAAGATTTGTTTTGTTAAAACAGTTATTATAAATCCTGACCAGTTTTGCTCCATACCTGCGAGATGTTGTAGGGGACCTCCTGTGGAAGCGTCTCCAGAAGTTTCTCCCTAATAGCATCTCTGACGATCTCCTCTGGAGTAAGGTTGGTCACCACGTCCTCATGGTACTCCCAATCACCAGGCTTGGCGTTGGTTACCAAGAACTCCTGGAATATAAACACAGCAAAGAAGTTTAAGCCTGAAGGCGTTAATATTTGTGTTGTAAACAAAAAAATTTAATTCTTATAGCCCCACTGTACTACTTGTAGCTACTTGCTCCCTCTATATAGCAAACAATGCCGAATTGGTGACCATTGGTCCCCCATGATCCTCTTTTTCTTATTTTAATTGAGAGCTGAGTTGATGAGATGGCCACGTGTCAGTGTCAGGGTGGTCTAATCTCTCCTGGCCAAACTAGTACAGACGGGCTTTAATAACTGAAGATTTACACATGAATACCTTACTATGTGTAGGATGAATCTGACAGCGATATAAACTGTTGCCCATAAAGTTGAAATATTTTCATCTCAAATCACCTCTTTTCATCATAAAATGATTGTGACAATATGCATGACCACAGTGGGATGGAAGTTCCATTTCCCGTAATGGCCTTTCTCCAAGCCTTCCCATCTTCAACAAATTACACCTCACTGAAGCAAGAAGGCAGAAGCTCTCATTACTTCTAGTGTCTCCTTCTAGGTCTTACATCGACTTCCAATGACTCGGAAATCTATTCTAGGATTGTTGTTTGTTATGCATAGTCAGTGCGTTTATTTTATTTTTGAGCTACTCCCAGTACAGGTACCTTGGCAAACAGTATATGCTACGAAGAGTTCATACTATCTAACATCCATCAACAGTTATATCTTTAAATATATTTTCAAGTCATTTCTTACTTAAAAGTTGTCCATACCTGAATATTCAATCATTTGACATTCTGGGCTATGATCATGGAACCTAAGGCAGGTACTTCACCAGAGATACATCACTAGCTTACCTTTAGATCATTCACACCGTCTCCATGGAGAGCAGATACCATGTAGACAGCCTTGAATCCATTCCATCCACTCCTCTCTTTAGCCATCCTCCACACTCTTTTCCTTTCCTCTCGTTGCCTCTCCATCTCCTCCTTCTCTATCTCCACCCTTTCCTTATCATGCTCCTCCCTCTTTTGCCTAGCAACCATTGCATTTCCATCATCTGACAGTTCAAAGAGGTTGGCGGTTTACTGCTGCATAATGTCTTTTTTTCTCATGTCCAGGTCATGTGATTGCACTGTGTTACCTTCTGTAACCTGACTTGCATCATCTGTCACATGATCTGTCACATGACCTTCATTTCCTTGTATTTGGTCAAGTTTGGGGAGTTCCATCGCCTGACTCGTGCCATTTGTCACATGATTGGTCATGTGACTTCTATTTCCTTGTGTGTGGCCTTCTTCCCCGACAGACGTCTGAGACCAGCTCGTCTGTTGCATAGCATTCATCCTCACAAATAGATTGTCTGATGTCCCCTGCTTGGGGCTACTTGATGACTCTGGTCCACCTCTTGGCACATCACTATCAGCGAGTCGGGAAACCACCACGTTCCTTGCATCGTTTCCCATCTCACTTTCCTCCTCTACGTGTTTCTTCTCTGTTCTTTCAGAATTCAGACTTTCTCTGATCCGATCCTTGAACTTTCCCTTTCTCCTGGGAGACACAAATTCCTTGCCATCAACCACACCTTCCGTCAAAGTCTCGGTGATCTCAAATAAGGACTGCTTAGCCTTCACAGCATCCACCTGGAAATGATGAATAAAAGAGAGGTGTACCATAATTAACGTTGTATAAACTGCCCTCGTGTATTAACCGCACCCCCGATTATGACCTTTAAAAAAAAAAAATTTAATTTAAAAGTTAAAAAAAAAATTAAAAATTGGACGACAGCGGGAGTCGAACTCTTGTGGGCAGATGACTTACTTTTTTTTTGTTTTTGGGTGTAACGTGTATAAACCGCACCCCCGGCTTTGACATTTTTTCGGCGGTAAAAAGGTGCGGTTTATACACCGTTAATTACGGGTATTGTGTTTATGGTAAACACAATGTCTATTCACATGAATATATAAAGTCTAAAGTGACATAAAAAGAAAATCCACTGTTTTCATGAAATAAACTTGGATCCATCTCATGATTTTTTTTTTTTATTAGTAATGTCTTAAAAGATAAGGTATAAAGATTCCAATTACATAGCCAGCCTGTTTTGTTCTCAATGCATTGTTGATATGATTCTTGAAGCATCTGTCATGGCTTAAAGTGACTGGGTAACATTGTTGAAGGTTGATGATAAATATTGCTTAATTTTTGTATAAAATGTTACTTACTACATTCCTTCTAGTGTACTAACCCTCTGACAGGCAAAAAATCCTGAAAAAAATTCTCAAACCACAAAGATATCTATGGTTTTCTTTGAAGGCGTCGATGTGAGGCACCCTCTAACAGTGATTAACAGTAAATTCTCCCAACCATTTTTGAATTTTCCCAACCGTTTTTCCATGAAAAAAAGACATATAACAGGCTATAAAAAATCTGTCAACACTTAAATGTCTGGAATGGAATGTAGAGCCATTTTTATTGCTTTGTGAGATTTCCATTCACCTAAAATGTAACTAAATTGTTCTATAGATCTAGATCTAGACCTAGTTGGGAGAATAAAGGAATCGATCAGATCAGTTTTTCCCAATTTGTACCATGAATACCCGGTAATGGTCCGTTTTCACTTAAATTTTCAGATTATCTTTAATTGTACATTTAGCATTGAAGTCACTACCTTAGCACTACTAACTCTCATCTGAAAAATGTTACAAAGTCCCTTTAAGGATTCAGTCACTTCTCTTCTATTTCTACTTTGATTTTTGGTAGATTGTTTGGTATTCCTTCAAGCAAATTTCTAACGGTTTAAAGAAAAAAAACCCACAGTAGTACTGAAGAAGGCGCGATAGCTCAGTGGTAGAGCAGTGGTCCAGTACCCATGTGGTCCAAGGTTTGAAACTAAGTTGATACGCTAGTGCCCTTTGGTAAGGGACTAATCTTCATTACCAGGTCCTTCAGAGAGGACTTAAAGCTGTTGATCCCCTGGTCGTTTAATTCTAAGCATACAGGTAAAACCAACAAACAAACATAAGGTTTGATTTACTATACATGTACCTTATTGAGGATCAGAATAGACGGAATATGTGAGTGTGTGTAGAGTTGAAGGAGAATCTCGGGATCCATTTTCATGTTGGTCCACGTGTTAGACACATCCACCAACACTGCAACTGTGGTATACAACAAGATATAGACATGACGTGCAATTAGAATGAATCACATTTCACAGCCTTGAGCCTAAACCAGTTGTACAGCAAAACCAGTTAGACGACCATCAACTGAACGGTCTATTTCTGATAAGTAAAAAGCATCAAAACAAAGGACCAGCTCTGGTGCATAGCCAATCCCTCTCCCCTTCCCCCCTCCACAGCAAACCTGTGGTTTCATTAAAGTTACTTGGTAACATTGTTGAAGGTTGATTTTTGTACAAAATGTTACTTACTATATTCCTTTTACTATACTAACCCTCTGACATGCAAAAAATCCTGAAAAATTCTCAAACCATTAAGATATCTATGGTTTTCTTTGAAGGCGTTGATGTGAGGCACCCTCTAACAGTGATTAACAGTAAATTCTCCCAACCATTTTTGAATTTTCCCAACTGTTTTTCCATGAAAAAAAAGACATAAAACAGGCTATAAAAAATCTGTCAACACTTAAATGTATGGACTGGAATGTAGAGCCATTTTATTGCTTTGTGAGATTTGCAATCACCTAAAATGTGGTAAAATTGTAATAATATAGTTGGGAGAATTAAGGAGTCGATCAGATCAGTTTTTCCTAATTTGTACCATGATTAATGGTCCGTTTTCACTCAAATTTTCGGATTATCTTTAATTGTACATCTAGCATTGAAGTCACTACCTTAGCACCACTATCTCTCATCTTAACAATGTTACAAAGTCCCTTTAAGAAGTTCCTATATCTTAGATAATGACTTTCCAATCTGGGGCAATTGGTGGAAAATATAGAGCATATATACACGCAAGGCCTGTTGGTCATAAAACTGAAGATTAATCCTGGTAATTGACAACACCTGTTATTGGGTAAATACCCAAATGATGTCAAACTCCCCATGATCGAGAGCCCACCTCTAAGCGTCTATAAAAGAGCCCATGGTGATTAACTTCAGTTTTCCCCTTTCAGGCAAAGGTGATGCCAAATCCATGATAATCACAATAAAAAGAGAGCGTATAAATGAGAAAGTACTGACCTAGGTCTGATTCCGAGAAAGTGTTCTTAGCATCAACCAGCAGAGATCTGGGTAGCTTGTGTCTACAAAAAAGTAAAAACAAAAATAATTTCCATGCAGACTAAGCAAAACACTTTAATTATAAAATTAAATGAGCCTGGCATTTATATTACGGCAATTATACAGTGTTGACGAAAGTCAAATGAGTTAAGAAAACATTTATTTTATTTTGTGTTCATCTGCTTTACGTGTAAAGCATACACATTTGCTTGCATTTCCATCAACAACAAAAAATTGAGCAAGTTATATCAATCAATGCACTAAATCTACTTCTGAAACCTTTTTTATTTTCCCATTTTTTAAAACACATTCATGCATATTGTTTTTATTTCATAATGACCCTACTTCATTTAAAATTAAATGATCATTCTTTGTTTATTAATATGGAGTTTTTTCTTTCTATTTAGATTTGAAGAAAAAAAGGTTTTTCAATGTACTGCTCTCAATATCTATGTTTAGAAAAGTTTATTGTGTTTAATGAAAATAAAAATAAATATATATATAACCAAATCAAAATGTAATAAATATATTCATCAAAATAAAATGAAAATTTTGTTATTCTTCCATACTTACTTTTATTTAGATTTTAAGGGGCGAAAAAGGGTATTTCAATGTACTGTTATGTATTTCTATGTTAAATTGAGTTCATTGTGTTTCAATAAGAGAACACAAAAATAAATATTTGATGAATATGAAGGACACACCTACCTTCTTCCTTGAGTGTAGCTGATTAGGCCAGGCGTATCTAGCAGTACCTTATAAACAAATAGAGATCAAACATGACAAAGTTATGTGAGATTTACCACCAGAGGGGAATGTCAGAAGCCATTCATCTCCTTGAAGAAGGCATTTTATCTACATTGCATCCATCCACCCGGGTGTTCAATGCGTACCAGTGAGGGTGTGAACGTCAGAGTGGTTTGATAAGTATGGGGCTGTCTGTTCCTATGTGGTTGGTTGGTTATTCTACCCGACTGCTAAGAAGGCATAACTGCTTGTAAGTAAGCAACCAGAGGACTGAGGGCGTATAGGTCCTCTCCGTTGGAACTGGTAATGAGGATTAATGCCTTACCAAAGGGCACAAGCGCATCGACTTGGATCGCTGGATTAGGAGACCACTGCTCCACCACCCAAGCTATTCCACCTCCTCAAAAAAATAGCAACTGGATGGAATGCTTCCAAGTGGAGGAGAGAGTGTTCCTGTGTATCCCGAATCATAATTTTATCCAAAGACCAGGGTAATAATCCACTTTGAAGTGTCTAATTTATTACACAATGTACTTTTAGCTGGAAAAGTGTGAGATTTATTCCTGTACTCCCTCCCATGGAAAACCTAATCTTAGAAACATCAAATGATCATCAAACATCAAATGATCAAATGATCTGTTTCTACACTGCAATCGGTGATTAAACAATGATTTGAATACATACACTGAATGATAAACACTACAAATAAAAGATATCTGCTCAACTTATTTGACCTACCACTTGAGTGTTCTTGTGTGTGATGACAGCTAAGGCCTTGCTCATGGTTGTATGGACCTTCTGTGAAACAGCACATATCTGTTGATGGAGAGAAGGAGGTCCTTGCAGTTACTTTGAAGTTACATCCGAAACTTTCTCATTTTTGTTCTATGTTAAAATTCTTTGTCCTTGCGATGATTCAACTCGCGTGGTAAGTTTATTGCTATATATTTTATTATGTTTGTCTTCTTGCATTAAGTCAAAACTGCACTAATATAATAATATTCGTTCACAACGAGGCCTTCTAATCTAGATAACTACTGCACTCAAACCTATATATAATATCCACTCAAGGTAGACAAGAAAGTAATAGTAAAAATGGGGAAATGAGTCTTTATAAACAGGTTTCTTTTTTATACATGTATGGATGGAGATAGGGCAGGAGGATGGGGGCTAGGATCAGGTTAGTGAGCTCTTTTCATCCTTCTTATAATGTACTTGGTATTGGTGAGTCAATTCTTTTCCACTTCTCTGAGAAGAGGGTTTGGGGGTTATGTGGGATACCAATTAAAAAGAGGCTGCCAAGAGACGCAGATGTGGGGGAACCACATGCTGGAGAAAAGGAAATGCCAGGGTCTGATTTTTATATATTTATTTTTATTGAAACATATTGATACAGGATAAAACCCTGGGCAAAATTAGGGCAATAGCCAGAAAACTGGCATCCCTAAATGTCAATTTTTGGGGAATGTCAGTGGGCTATTTGTTACTATTACTAGTGTGTCTACTTTAAAGAGGGTACATATATTGTGGAGAATGGTACTCACTCGTCTTCCGAGGAGGCTGTTTATGAGGGTTGACTTTCCTGAGTTTGGAGTGCCTACGATAGTAACCCTTGAGATCCTGGAGTCTTTGGGTTGGCAAGAGGGTCTGGCCAGGAGTAGAGACTGCTGCTCCGCTGCGGAAATGACAAGATACTTTCAAATTAGTTGAACCTGACATTTATTTATGCTTGAACTATCAATGATGACAATGATAACGGCTTTTTGTATATCACAACACAAAATACCTTTGCCACTGAATATGCTACTTGAAACTTCTTTGAAACTAAAATGGTGAGGAGAGAAGTGTTAAGATCATATTGACTAAATTTTAAGTGAGTTTTACAAAAAAGAATTTAAAAATATCACCATTTTGAAGTAAACCAAACATAACACATTTTAAAGTCATATTTTTTTGTGGATGAAAACTTCATAGCAAATAGTCAGGATAGAATTTGTGATGTTACCAGAAGTAAATATTTTCTCTATGCCTTGCTAAGATCTTACTACTTTCAAGGCAACAGAAATACATACAACTTGGAGAATAACTACGATGAAATGTTTACCATTATCAGATCTAAACAATATATTTCATTGTAAATAAGCTAGTTCGTAGACACAATGCATACATTGGTTATGGTATTTGTAAACAAAATTGTAAAACCCATTTGGACGATAACTGGATGTGTGGTCATCAAAGTACATTCTATGGAACACAGGCGGATAATACTTCTCTCGAGAAGGAAAACAATATTCATGTGGCACTGCCATCACTTTGGCAGTGATCATTCTAAAATGCACAGAGTGGGACTTCTCTATGTTTTAAAGACCTGTGGATATTCAGATTCATTTGCACCATGAGATAATTACGAACAGCGGTGTTTCACAAATATCCTAAGTTGAACTTATCTGTAAGTTGGACGTAACAATTATGAAAAGCTGTTAGCATCTTTAAAAATATTTTGTAAAAGTTATTTGTAAAGGCATAAAATTTTGATCCAAATCATTCATATTTTCTATCATAATGGGAGATTTCATATTCTTGAAGTGGAATTTATGAAAAGTCTAAAATACTTGAAATTTTGCTTTTTAATATATTTCATCATAAGGCTACAAATGGCTCTCCATAATTTTTAAGTCCAACTAAGAGCCAAGTTTAACTTAGGATCTTTGTGAAACACCCCCTGGTCTACGATAATCATGACCAACATTCCCAGAATCTCCCTTTGGTCTTGCTTACCACTTTCAAGAGGCACAGGTGTGTAGAATTCAGGCTCTCTTTCTCCTTCATCCACAAGGTACGAGTTCGGTCCTTGGTCTGTGGGCTCAGTGGTTGGTGTATGGACCGCCGACCTAATGGTACTCTGCCAGATTGACCTTTGACCTGCCTGGCATATTGCATTCAAATGAAGGATGGGATTCCGATGCGATGTCCCTATAGAGATAAAGGCATGTTAAAAGTTAAACGGATAAATGATTGAAATTTCTAGAGTCAAAGCTTTACTAAAGGAACTGGAAACTTTTTTATTTAGAGCTCTAGATGTAGAAAATTCAGTAGAGAATTTCCTTACACTTTAACACAAAATTAAAAGTTCTGCGTTGATGCAATTTTTTCTTCAAATTGGGTCACTCAAGAAAGGTAGATGAGATAAGACATGCTCTCAACCTGACCAATTGACAAGACTTTAGAGACAGAGCAATTACGTACTCACATACATTTTCTTTGATCTTGAATCAACGATATACAACATGATGTTATTCATATATGCTGCGCCGCTACCGCACATGCATGCTGGCTATGTTGTATCAAAAATATACAACATGGTTTAGTACAAGGAAGCACCCTTTTTCCAATCAAAGACATCTTCAAATCAAAATTTTAAATGGTCGACCAGATGCCCAGGCCAGGCCAGAGCAGCTAGCAGAGGAGACTAAATGTTAATTACTAAAGATTTCCAAAATATAGGACCAAACCCACTATTGAATTGTTTCCCGGTTTAGAATCTGTAGTTATGTCTGGAAACAGCAGGGGCGCTGGTCTAAGAATAAGGATCGTCCATATTTTCGCTGATGATTCTGATTTCGGAACAGAGAGCTGGCGATGCATTTTGACTATGAACAGAGACTTTCATATTATGAGCAATAAATCCTCGGAAAGACAAACAACCCATACAAGTTGACAGTGAATTGGGGGTACTTTGTTACGCAGAATCCATTTTTCACTAGTTTCAGATCGCCAGCGTGCTAAGGACGATCCTTATTTTCTAGGACGCATTTTTAGTGAAATCAGTTGAGTTTTGTACAGTGGTATTTGTAATGTTGAGAATCAAAAGCACAGCTTTTACTACACAGCCAGGATAGTGATGCTTCTATGTCAGTATGTGTGGCCTAAATAAAGGGTTATTCACACAAGATAGCCACAGCCCACACCACACAGAAATGTAAGCGTGGGACAATATCATGAAACAATCCTCATGAACTTGATAAAGACATCAATATTTCTAGAATATAATAATCCTATCATGTTTAAATCACTAATCAAAATAATTTTATCTATGTTTTCGGTATTTACCTATCATCATCTTCACGGCAAACGATAAATTACGGGAAATATCTCGATTTTTGCTCAACAACGTGAGCCCCATGGAGGCTGCCATGTTTTTTTCAAGACATGATATGATCAAAACTAACTCGTCGAGCTCCCTCTGCGACAATTTTACTGCTGCATGCTTTTTGGTTTGATGTGTGTGTGTGTGTGTGNACAGACGTGTATCAATCAGATATGATTATTTACGTCTGGGGACCGACTTTTAACGTCACCATCCGAAAGACGTGACTCAGTTTCGAACCTGCGTCCTCGGCTGAATCAGGCTGGATTACTAGGCGCACGCCACAACGCCTAGTTGATGATTTCCACCAGGCTTACGGTGTGAGAGGGCGTCTTGCTATCTCTTCTTCAGCTCTAAGTTAGTGATGCTCGAACTTCATGTCTTGTACGTAATTGTCACCAATCTGTACCGATTTCCTCCAGAACAGATCGATGGTCTATATAGCATGAATATTATAAAGAAAGAAATATTCTTGTATCTGCCCCTCTCACTTTCCTTCTTTGCTTTCTTCCCTCGTATTTTGTTTTTCGCTACTTGATCATTGGAAGGGCATTTGCCCCCTGCCTTAGTAAAGCGTTTGTCAACCTCTTTTAGTCAAGGCACCCTTAAAATAAGAAATCAAAAGCTTCGCGTTATACCTAGATCCCAATTTTTTCAAAGAACAATATACGATAGATTATTGTTGTAAAATGGTAGGAATGTATACAAAAAACCCTCTGAATTCATGTAAGATATACAATTATATATATGCGGGCATATAAATTCATATATTCAATCACTTGGATTCACGAAAATGCGGATATTTTGGCATCTCCTTGTCAAGTATTTTCCTGGTTTTAGTTGTTACGAGGGAGAAAAGCGAACGAGGATGGCATCATTGTAATTTCGATATTAAAACAACTAAGATATATTCGGTGATCTTGTTGTCCGAATATAACGCTATTCTGGCACCTCATTGTCAATTAAAGGAATATTCGGGTATACCTCCATGAGTAAGGTACATGTACTTCGGCTGCCTGGAATCATCTTGTTTCTCAATGTTACGAACCGGTTCATATTTTTAATTTATCATACTTAATGTTTTTGAACGTTATAGAAATTCAAGATATTCATCATTATTTTCCTCTTCCTCCTCCTCCTTCTCTTTTTCTTCTTCCCCTTCTTCTTGTATACTTATCATAATTTCTGGCCACCAGCTTGATGTTGTTATTATTATTATCATCGTTATTATCTTTATTCTTTAATAAGTTTTTTTTTTTTTATTCTTTTCTTATCTGTCTCAAAATATTACTATTTTAACTTATTAATTTTGTAAATGTTTCTCGGGATCCCACTGGAAATAAGCTCTCGAGCTTTCGTGGGTTATCCTGTTCAAGCTGACTTAATTTTGATTTGTTATTCTTGTATAGTGTTGTATGTTGGAAGCTTAGCGAATACAAATCAATCATCAATCAATCAATCAGTTTCTAATATTTGTTTTCACGAAATTGATTTATTCTTGATTATTCAAAATATATTGTTGATTTACATGCAAGTAAATTTCTCTGGCAGCACCCCAAGAGTTTTTTTTGCGGCAACCCGGTTGAAAAAACGTTGCCTTTAAGTAAACCTGACAGGTGATCTGACACGTCTTGATCTGGTGACGATTTTTGCGGATTTCATTTGTCAAAGATAATGTAGAGTCAGGCTTCATGACTTTATATTTTGGTTTTGGGTTGGTTTTTATAGGTACAGTTAACAAATTAATTATTCATTCCCTTACCAAATTTTGCAATTTTTTAAATTATGTAAAAAAAATTGATTAGTCCCGGTTTATGTTCATTGAATGTGATATGATTCAAACTTACATCTAAAAGTATTCAACATAGACCATTATTCAAGCAATCCATCTTCATTCTTTACTTACGAAAAACATCAAATTTACAAGGAGTTTGAATAATTCAGTTATGCATAATTGTATTTAGCGTTGGTCCAGCACTCAGTTTCAACAGTAGAGGTGCCGTGGTATAATGGTTAATTCATTTGACTGTCCGTCCAAGGGTTCGAGTCCCAACTCGGTGCTAACGTACTTTAGCAAGACATAAGTCAAATTTTGCATCACGCCACCCAGGTGTAGACTGGGTAACTGTTAATTGCCATGATTGCTGGGGTGATAATTGCATTGTCTTTACAAAGAGCACTATTGATATTGATGTGGCTTCTCTGGATAAATAGAACCCCTGTATTTTATTATTTAGGATTCGGACGTTATAGGGACCTTGCCGCGGAGTAGTTGCTGATGGAACGTGTGTCATAATATACACCACGGTGAAGTTGAATAACAATATCCATGTTTCTCAGAGATAACGATTTTTAAAACTTATTTTTTAGGCCTCTACAGATCATTTTTTTATAAAGTCATTTTGTCAGATCTTGTACGGACAATGGAACTACTTGGAGATAAATCGTTATCATTTATCTGCATAATCTTCCTCTCGTCATCATCATTATCATAAACGTAATCCTTCTCCTCCTCCTCCTAATACACGATCAATATTGTTTTTATCATCATCATTGTCATCGCCATCATCATCTTTATCTCCATCATCATTTTCATCATCATCGTCGTCATCACTATCATCATCATCATCATCATCATCATCATTATCATTATTATCATTATTATCATCATCATCATGATCATTATCATCATCATAATCATCATCATCATCATCATTTTCATTATCATTATCATAATCATCATCACTATAGTCATCATCGTCATGCATCATAATCATCATTATCATCCAATCACCCACAAAATGAATGCATTATACTCTACACATATTTCAATTTTCTCGGTTAATTTATTCACAAATAACAATAACAGCAAAAAA